>OVAN01004661.1:927-25309 GCA_900406275.1 Anastatica hierochuntica
GTGAGTTTAGATGATGGTAAGGTTAGACGACGTTAAGTGTAGACAACGATAACTCTAGTTGATGCTAAGTCTAGAAGACATTAAGTCTAGACGGCGGTGAGTCTAGACTTTGGTCGTGTTTCCAAGTAAGTTCGATTAGAGATGCGATATTGGACGTTGATTTCGAGATGGCCATTTTTGACACCAACATGCATCATTCTGCTCCCCAAAAAATTCACTCCTTGTTGATCTCTTCTCATTAGCTCATCGAGTTTTGACTGCAAATCATCAATTCTCTTTGCACCTGATGACACAACTCCTCTACCACGATCATAGATTGATCTTCAATTGGCTTGACTATTAGTCATGTTATTCACTAGAATGTAAGCTTCCTCCATAGTATTTTCATGAAATCACCATTACTCGTAGTGTTCAAAGCATTTTGATACTTCTACTCAACCCCATTATAGAAAATGTTAAGGAGATTCCAATCAGAGAACCCATGATGAGGGAAATCATTGAGGTACTCCCTGAATCTTTCCCAAGCTGCATGAAAACTCTCAGAATCCAATTGGTGAAATCCTTCAATCTTGTTTCGGAGAGACATAGACAATGATTTCATGAAGAAATGCCCAAGAAAAGCAGCCTTAATTTCGTCCCATGACCTCAAAGAATTAGGCTCTAGACTATAGTACCATCTTGTAGCTTTGTCATTCAGAGAGAAAGTGAATAACCTACATTTCAGAGCTTCAGCAGGTACTCCGTTGTGCTAGATAGTATTGCAGATGGCTTTAAACTTATCCAGATGGTGCATTGGGTTCTGTGATAGCAACCCATGAAACTGATTCTGCTGCACCAAGTTAATGAGACTTGTCTTGATCTTAAAGTCTCTTCTCTCTATGGGAGGCGGACGAATCCTAGAATGATTCGCATAGATAGCCTCTGGAGTGTCATATTGCGCTAGAGTCATCCTCTGTTGAGGTTGATTTTCGCGTTTTTGCCCCTCAGCTGCAACATTTTGCTGGCCAGCTTGCTGAGCAGCAGCATTAGCATCACAACCAGCAGGTGGATTACCTCCTGGAAGGACTCCAAGAAAGAGAGGATTTCAATGAACTTGATTGTGTTCTCTCAAGTTGTCACCCATAACTTCAGCAAACTCAAATTCTTTAATAACCTCTAGTAGCTTCTCTTTCTTCTTCTGTCTCTCTAGACGCGAAGGTTCAGACTCAAATTCAAGAAGATTCGCGATCCCTTGGCTTCTAGTATGAGGCCTGCTCATGCACCTGAAAGCAAAAAATAGAGAAGAAAAAGAAGAGATTAAACAAAATAAAGAAAAAGGCCTTAGGCACACAATGATCCTAAGTTCTAAGACGACCTATTGGTCCCCGGCAACGATGCCAAAAAACTTGATAGCTCAGGTTATCGCCCGAGAAAACACTGCAAGCGCACAGAAGTACGTTGTAGTGGTTCGGGATCTAATCCACAGAGACCAAAGGTAGCACGAAGAATGTCAGATCAAACTGCAGGCTAAAGTGAAAGAGATGTCTTTTAAAGGACGCAAATATCAAAATTTAGAAAGGAAAGCAGGCAAGCAAGCAACGTCAGGGTTGTAATTCAATCAAAGAAGTGTTTGGCATTGGGTATTCTCATGGAAACAATTCATTGTTGATTCAAATTATAGATTAGGGAAAAAGTTTTAAACCGTCTTGAAATCATACACTAATATAGAACTGATATACTTCCATAGAATCAATTCCCTATGAATTAGAAACCTCGAGACTAACTTCCGTTGACTCTCGATTTCTACTCATGCATTCTAAACAGATTTGATAGGTTCACAATTCACTTAAACATCAACTTCCATTGGCTTAAGAAGAATTGCTCATTTAGAATTCTTTCAGGCATTTAAACAAACACGTTCCAGGCGTTAAACAACCTAAGATCAGAAACTAAGTGGCCAGTTCGATTTCATGCATTACAAAAAATCCTAGATGAAGATCCCATTGATTAAATCCCTAATCATACAATTCTATATCAACAAATCATGAATCTCTATGTGAGAACCCTAAACCCAACGAATAGACTACTCACTCATGATAATCACATAAACACAGATCAAATCAAAGAGAGACAAGATTGTATTTAAGAAAAATAAAGAGTAAGGGTTCAGAAAGCTTCTCATATTCGAGGTACAGAAGATGCTTCTTCTCCCTAGGTTAGAAATTATTGGAGTCAAAAATGGTAACATCGAAATCAATGCCCAATACTTCCGAATGACTCCCAAAGATCTCGAGATACGAGTTTTGGGGCGAGAAGGAATCGCCGTAAACATCAGATAATCGCACCGCTTCAATAACACAAACAAGATCTATTCACCCATAGGCGACTAGACACAAAAGTTTAGTCGCCCTTGGGCGACTAGACTCTCGGCAAAGTCTACTCGTCCACCGAGCGAATAGACTCTAGGCAAAGTGTTGGGGTCAAAAACGGTTACGACGAAATCGATGCCTAAAAGAGTAACGGAAATATCGTCTCTCCTTCGAAAATGAATTTCGTGAAAGGATTATCAATTCTGAGGCTCTTGCCATCTAGTCTATCTCCTCTCGACCAAATGTCAAAGCTCCGCGTCTAGCAATCCTTAAGCGGCCGCTTCGCAAAGTCCAATCTCTCGCGGGCAGCTAAAGGCAAGAATAACAAAACCAACATCCGAGACCTCCAAGAGACCTCAGTAAACGAGTTCTGGAGCGATAAGAAGTCACCGTAAACGACGGATAACCGCGTCGCTTCGAAAATACGAGCGATATGAAAAACGGCAAGTCTAGCCGCCCAATGGGCGCCCAGACCCACAGTCTAGACGCCCACGGTTGACTAGACCACGCTTTCCTGATTGTCTTCTCCCTCGAATCTCGGTTCGTGAGTTTCTTGTTTCATCTCGATTGGAATCTCCGTTGAAATCTCGCGGCAATAATCGTAAAGACTTGTACTTTTCGTAAAAACTTTGTATCAATCGTATAAAACAAAAACGGTTAACTCGATCACCGACATTGTCTTAACCATACGATCGGCCTTATCATTTTGTAAAACTGTCACTGCGTAGTCGTATGAAGGACGATTTTTCCGATAGAAATCGTAAAAATCACTTTGTCTCCAAACGACCCACGAAGACCCAAAATGCAACAAAAGTCCACTTACGATTTTAGAATGAGAACGGGCCCAACTGCGTTTACAATCTACCCAAGTTTCGCGAAAGATAAAAGGAAAATACGATAAAGTCAAAATCTGAAGATAAATATGGAAAACCCGTAAAGATATGGAAATTTCCCAAAAAAAATGGAATATTTTCGCTGAAGGATATGCACATATCTAGGGCGGAAAAGGAAACAATATCACCTTACAAAGGCATATAAAAAAGGGGCTAAGGAGAACGAGAAGAGGGAGACAGAAATTTCTTCACAATTCATACTTAGAGGTTTAGGTTTATTTTTCTTTTTTTTGCTAGCGAGCTGCGTCTCAATTAGGTTTATCAGACTAACACTGTTAGAACTAGGATACTCGCCGACAGTTCTCGCGGCCACGACTTACCACCTATTGTAACGAACAACACAGATTCGAATAAGATCTCTATTTGCTCTATTTTCTTTCGATTCTCTTTTACATTTATCTTGTCGTCTCTTTTTTCTTCGTACTTTTGATCTACGTTGTTGGTTTAGCATATATCCAGGACCTCAAGGAAAGTTAGGGTTTCCTGGCTTTCCTCCAAATACGAATATCGACAGTGCGAATTTGGGTTCCCACAATTTGGCGCTAGAAGGAGGGGGCATGTTTGCTTAGGGTACAAATCAATCTAACTCGCAGCCGCAAAACGCTAGATCGAACACGTCTACAGACGACTAGAACAACGAACCAGCTCGTGACGGCAACAACCCCAACCACAACGTTGAAAAAAATCTGACGACAAACGTCACCGCGATCAACGCTAACGCAAACACCGTGGCGTTTGAGGATATCAAAAAGATGTTCCCGACTCTCGAAAAGCAGTCGGCTGAACAAAATAAACTAACTACCCCTCTCGCTAAACATGTTGAAACCCTAACTGCGAGAGCTAAAACCATTCTCCCGCGTTGAGCTACCAGACTCAACGGAAGAAGACCCGACTTTGCAACTCCACTCAACACAGCCCGAAACGCGCAGAAAAAACTGTCAGAACAAATCTTGACGAAATCACCCCTTTCGTAGCACGGAACAATGCGGATGACCTTATGACTTCAGAGAAGAAAGCAGAAGAGAAGAAACCGAAGTCGAGCAAATCGACTTAGACTCCAGCGATCAATCCAATCCCATGGATGAGGACGCTGACATACACCCAAGAAGGGTTAAGAGTCGCACAACACGGCAAAACTCTCGGCTCGACAAACCCATGACAGAAGAAGAAGAAAATGTCTTTTAGGTAGAGCAGGAGAAACAGGCCGAGGTGCAAGCCCGAGTCATTCGCAGTAAACGCCGATCATCACGGAAAACTATTGACGATGACTTCTGACTTCCGAGAAGAAAGCGGAAGAAAATGAAGTCGAGCAAATCAACTTAGACTCTAGCAATCAATCTAGTCCCACGGATGAAGACGCTAACGTACACCCAAGAAGAGTTAAGAGTCGCGCATCACGGCAAAATTCTCGGCTTGACAAACCCATGACAAAAGAAGAAGAAAATGTCTTTTGGGTAGAGCAAGAGAAACAAGCCGAGGTGCAAGCACGAGTCATTCGCAGTAAACGCCGATTATCTCGAAAAGCTATTGACGATGACTTCGACGAGATTTGCGATCTCAATGACTACATCACGAAAACAGCGACAGAGGTCAAAGTGGTTAAATCTCAAACTCACCATATGACCAGTTCCGCACCAGAGATCGATAGACTCCTCGAAGAGGCTCGAAAAAAATCCATTCACTGCACATATGGCCAACACTTGCGCAAACGCCGTAGTGCTCAACAAAATCGAAAATCTAGTCGCGACATTTCGCCATAGGAAGAGCATCGAAACGAGCTCGCGATTTCTCAGTCTACACAGAAAAGGCAACGATAAAATCTATCAAACCCCGTAAAATTTGTCTCATTTCCGAGTTGGAGAAATCTCAGCGCGTAAGGGTTCGACCAAAAGACATTTTCTGAAAACTTTTCGGAGAAATAAAACTCGCTTCAACCTCCCGAAATCACAGTTAAAATCTAGATTACTCGCGGAAATGGAAGAACGGCAAATTGAGTTGCCAATTCCCCACTGTTGTATTTCTTCCGAAGAATTTTTGAAGGAATGAAGTTAATCTCTATCGAATCACTCGAAACCTAAAACGGCTGACGAAGACTAAACTAAGCAAAACAGGAGATCGTATCCCTCACTGCTAAAATGTTTTTGAAACCTAACATTTCGTAAAAATTCGGTTTTCGATTTTATGCGACATATTCAGTGAATTCTCGATAATAGCACCTAATCTTACTTCGGAAAAACTACTCCAAAATTTTTCGGATCAATCGTGCGGAAACGAGAAAGTTTCTAATTAAGATAAGTCGCGATAATTAAGTTCCAGAACAGCCGCAAAATGTTTGTTTTCCGAAAGATGGCTCTCCTACAACCAAACTTGAAAACATGTTTACAGCACGACTTTCGTAAAACTAAACTTATGACATTTTGCGGAATAACTTTCGTAAGGTTAAGCTTGATAACATTTTGTGAAACAGCTTTCGTAAAATTAAACTCAACAGTATTTTACGGAACATCGTTTACAAAGTGAAACGAGTTAGTATTTCGCGAAACAACTTTCGTAAAATTGAATCTCGGTGGCATTTTACAAAACAGCTTTTGTAGAATTACGCTCGACAACATTTTATGGAATAACCTTAATAGGACTAAACTTGAAAATATTTTATGAAACAAGATTGGACAAAAAAAACTCTGAAAGTAGGAAAGAGATGGAGCGAGAGCTGAAAAGTGAACTTCGCCTACCAATCTCTCTCGAGAGTCTTATTGTCCTCTCTATCATGCCTCATTTTCCGTGACCTCTCGCCAAAGCCTCAACATCCAACAATTCTTCTCGATCGCCCTTTGCATCTCCTGGTCACCCTTGGCTACTCGTAAACGCCAAAAAACTTTCGACGAGATACCTATTCATTTTTTGCAAAACCAATGATACGATTAATGGAGCCCAGATCGGAAAAGTATGGATAAATATTCTTGTTATTCGTAAGGGGTAGACAAATATGAAAAGAGGAAGGGGAAACAAGCAAATAAAATAGAGAAGAGGCAAACTCGAATCTTCGAGAAAACAAAGGTATGTCCGACTTGAAATTTTTTGAAATCGAACTTGGAATTTTCGTAGGGAGGTGCTGAGAAATAAAAACTCTTTGAAGATTGCCATAAACTTTAGAGAACTTAGAATCTAGCCGGATAGTCTAGTGAGCTAAGTTTTAGGTGATTTTTCCTATCTCGATCTATTATTTCGTGACTGTTAAGGCATATCTTGCAAACCGATCTTAACTCTCGGAAAACCGAGAAACGATCGACACGCATACATCAGTTCGCTTCCTAAAGAAAGAAACTACTAGAGACGTAAACGTCGTCTTAAACCCGACTCGTTCCTAGCAATTTTCTTAAAACCGACATATTCCTAGTCGTCAACCTGAAACCCACCAAGTCACAATCCTAGTGTCGTCTTTAAACTGACCTAAATTGTCGATCATCTAAATCTTTGGAAGAAAAAACGTACACAACCGTTCAAAATATTGTGTCTGCCATTTCCTTTCGTAGAAAAAAAGGAGGGAGTAGGTACATATACTATACTCGTATACTCCCATACTTCAAATTTTTTTTCTCTCGGCATCAAGAAAACGCTTTCGACAAAGCAAACTCTCGGAGTAGCAGACGGAAAATCATTTAGCCAATGCGATGCCTCATAAAACCGATCATCCATTACTTTCGAGCATACGGGAAATAAGATTGGTATCATGAAAAATGACTTTGTGATACGAAAACATGAACGAGAAGAACCTAGACCTCGCTCGAGAGCATTACAAGTAATATTGCGGACAACACGCTCCGTTTACTTCTATTATATTCCCTTCTCGTAAAACTTACACGAAACATCCTTTGTATAGCCACACCAAGTTATGCAAAGAAACTTTCGGAAACAAATGTAACATGTTTTACGAAGAAATGTTTTGGAAAATTTGCGTTTAGCTAAAAAAAAGTCATATTACTCGTCTCTCTACAAAAAAGTTAAACTTTATCTCTTCGCAATATGATCTTACAAATCTCATTCTTTAGCCATGCAGCTCGCTGGCTGCTGTCTTTTATTTCCCACGATTACGCCCGAGCAGGCAATCATTCCGCACGGCTTCTTTATCGAGCCTCCTAGGCTTTGTCTTCATCAAACAAAAATAAAACAATTTTCGTACGACTAATGGAAACATTATACGAAACATTCATCATATAACTAATACCTAAAGTGGAAAATTATTTTCTAACACCATCGGCCATCTTAACACGAAAACCTCCGACTTATCCCGTCAACCTCAGCAAACGACCTTCGCACTCGGCCAATTACGCCTTCCAATAAAAGTCCGAAACCAGAATTCGACATCCCTTTTAGGAAAATTCTAAACTAACATGACCTTAATGTTAACACGAAAGTGCCATGCTCTAATCCTTGACTAGCAATGTCCTCGGCTATGCAACTGAACACATCCTTCACGCTAAGCCAAAAAATTTTGAGCAACCATTGCTCCATCTAATCACTTAACGGCAAAACGACAATCCACGATTTGCCTAAAAACGCCAAGTGACGATTATGCAAATAATTATCGTGTAACCCATAATCGGAAATCATACGATAAATTCTTAATATCAAAACTTAAGAGTAACCACCAAACGGTTAACAGAAAACTTAAACTTGTCGACAACCGACCAAGTTCAATACATTCCACAATTCACTTTGAGCCTGCAACGTTTTACCCATAAAACGTGGCATACAAGGAAAAACTCATAACAAAGCTCCTAGAGCAATACGAAACATCCTTAACAATACACGAAATAAATCTCGAGGGGTCGACTCTTCGCAAAGCACAATGAAGGAACTTGCTTATTCCGAGGGACAAATCTACGCGACCCCTTGGTCTTAATTCCTCGCTAACAATTCAAACAATTTAACATCTAAACAAAAACAACAGTTTTGGTTGTGGACATCCGCAGACGAACCGAAACGTTTCTTTGTCGTGAGGATGAAAAAAGAACCCTTACGACACCATACATCTTCAAGCCCGCAAAAATTTCAAGCACGAAATGCGGCATACGAAAAAAAAAAACAAATCTTCGACATCGCGAGATATCGTAGACGCCCGAAGAACCGTTTTTCGAAAAAACACCTTCCTATTCCTCGATAAGAACACCATCTAGGAAGACTAAACAGTCATATGCACTAAACACCTCCTTAAACATGTATCTTTCGCGAAGACTCATAAAAGATAATATCTACCGATAAGTTTGTTGTTGATCACAACAAGCTCCCAACGTCCTAAACAGACCAAGCCACCTCATAGAGATAGCTCTCATACATCCGACTAGGATAATAGCGCGCTATAAAAGAAATCCAAAATTTTGGTCAGCATTCCAGGCGAATTAAGAATTTTCTCTGGAGAGATGCTCGATTCCAAACATAAAAGTCGTATAAGCCAAGAACATATCGCGGACTTTAAATCGGTACGGAATCAGGTTAAAATCTCAACAGGAAATGTAAGCCGGAATTAGTCACCGCACACCTTAAAACCGAGAGTAAACCTAGGTCTTGCCCTAAACCCANTCGATATTTGCGCGTTTATGAGACTCCTCGAACACAAGCCTTCGGGTATTCTCATCTTAAACACTGACAAGTATTACGATCTGCAAAGCATTAGAAATGAGATGACAACTCACATTCTTTCTCTCATCTCCGCGTATGGCTACTCCATATGTTTATAAAAGGAGATAATCCACGACTTCATAAATCTAAAAGCAGATAGCCTAGATTCGAGGCCGACAAAGGTCCGATACAAAATCACATCGACAGCAATATGCTCCACAATCTCTACACAACACACATCTAAACAATAAAGGTCTCACTGGAAAAGAGGTCGTAACAACCTTAACTCCAGAACGAACTACGAAAGGTTTGATCCCTTCTACAAGGGTATGTAGGCAGTCTTTACGAGGCGCATCCCCAATCCTATCACATTCCAATACTTATTGGAATTTTCTGTAACAAAATGATCGAAGAAAGTTTTCGAGAGAGGAAAAGCACTCTTGGCCGTAGATTCCTATTAAACACACATCACTCGCCCGCAAGAATTATTTCCAAAACTTGCGAGTTGGAGGGCTAACTATTGGGGTAAAAAACGATAACATCGAAATCAACGCCCAAGACTTCCGAATGACTCCCAAAGATCTCGAGATACGAGTTTTGGGGTGATAAGGAATCGCTGTAGATATCGGATAATCGCATCGCTTCAGAAACACGAACAAGATCTAGTCACCCATAGGCGACTAGACAGGAAAGTCTAGTCGCCCATGGGCGACTAGTCTCTCGGCAAAGTCTACTCGCCCACCAGGTGACAAGACTCTTGGCAAAGTTTTGGGGTAAAAAATGGTTACGACGAAATCGATGCCTAAAAGAGTAACGGAAACATCGTATCTCCTTCGAAAATGAAAATCGTGGAAGGATTATCAATTCTGAGGCTCTTGTCATCTAGTCAATCTCCTCTCGGCCAAATGTCGAAGCTCTGCGTCTAGCAATCCATAAGCGGCTGCTTCGCAAAGTCCAGTCACTCGCGGGCAACTAAACGCAAGAATAACGAAATCAACGTCCGAGACCTCTGAGAGACCTCAATAAACGAGTTCTGGAGCGATAAGAAATCACCGTAAATGATGGATAACCGCGTCGCTTCAAAAATACAAGCGATACAAACAACGGCAAGTCTAGCCGCCCTATGGGCGCCCAGACTCACGGTCTAGGTGCCCAATGGGCGCCCAGACCCACGGACTAGGCACCCACAGTTGACTGGACCACGCTTTCCCGATCGTCTTCTCCCTCGAATCCCGGTTCGAGCGTTTCTTGTTTCGTCTCGATTGTAATCTCCGTTGAAATCTCGCCGCAATAATTGTAAAGACTTGTACTTTTCATAATAACTTTGTATCGATCGTATAAAACAAAAACGGTTAACTCGAACACCAACATTTTCTTAATCATTCCATTGGTCTTATCATTTTGTAAAACCGTCACTGCGTAGTCGTATGAAGAATGATTTCTCCAAAAGAAATCGTAAAAATCACTTTGTCGCTAAACGGCCCACGAAGACCCAAAACGTGACAAAAGTCCACTTACGATTTCAGAACGAGAACAGGCCCAACTGTATCAACGATCAACCCGAGTTTTGCGAAAGATAAAAGGAAAATACGATTAAGTCAGAATATGAAGATAAATATGGAAAACCCGTAAAGATATGGAATATTCCCGAAAATGGAATATTTTCGCAGAAGGATATGCACAAATTTAGGGCGGAAAAGGAAACAAGATCAACCAACGAAGGTATATAAAAGAGGGGCTAAGGAGAGTGAGAAGAGGGAGACAGAAATTTCTTCACAATTCATACTTAGAGCTTTAGGTTTATTTTTCGTTTTTTTGCTAGCGAGCTGTGTCTCAATTAGGTTTATCAATCTTATGTTGTTAGAACTAGGATACTCGCTGACAGCTCTCGTGGCCACGGCTTACCACTTGTTGTAACGCTCAATGCATATTCAAAATAAGATCTCTATTTTCTCTATTTTCTTGTGATTCTCTTTTACGTTTATCTCGGCGTCTGTTTTCTTCGTACTTTTGACTTTTCGTTGTTGGTTTAGCATATATCCGGGACCTCAAGAAAAGTTAGGGTTTCCTGGCTTTCCTCCGAATACGAATGTCGATAGTGCAAATTTCGGTTCCCACACAAACTTCTCTATTGCTCCTAAAAACTCAGAAAAAATGCATTCTAAAACAGGAAAATCGAGCCTATGTCTTAGTAATGAAATCCGGTTCAAGATAAGTTTGGTCAGGTTCTTCGTAAAAATTGGTCTGAAAATCGGGACAGGGATCCATCAATCCAGGGACAGGGGTCGATTGATCCTTGTCCAATTGTTTGGACATTTCCCAGCCTTCAAGAAACTTCCTTCGATGTTTGACATTCATCCAAAATGCATTTTTCCGCACATCCAAACTCGATTTCTGTAAAAACACTAAAGAACACAAATCTGCGCCAAAAAGATCCGAATACAAACTAAAAACCATAATTCTCGTGTAAAATCCGTAATAAAAACAACTAAAATACTAACACATCACACATTTTGCTTCTTTGTGTATTTTTAAAGGTCACTTTACGGCTTAGGTTTCACCGGGACGGTGAAATTTAAGTCCGTGGGAGGAGCCTTCGTACTAATTTCGTTTTTAGTTTTGATGTCTTTTTCTTCATTTTAAATATTGTATTGTATATAGTTATGATTTGAAAAACAAAAAAAAACTCAAAAAATTTCGAAAATCACAAAAAAAATTGAAATTTTTTCAAAAATCCACAAAGATTTTCAATCTGTTTTTAAAAGCATTGCATATAGTCTGCATCATTTGTGAATACTTATATTGTTAGAAGCATATAGGATTGCATTTGTATAGGGAACAATGATAGAATTGCCTCTTAGGTTGCAAGTTTTGCTTAATGACCAATACCCTCACTAGAAGTACAATGTTGCATAGACCGCTTTTAGTCTTTAGAAAGTCATTGATTGGAATTTACTACTCGATGGTCTTTGTGAACGTTGAAGTAAATGGTCTTTTGAGTCAATTCCTATCTAAGATGGACTTAAATGAATGTTAAAATCTTTCTTATGGCCTTTGCTATACTTGATATGGTATAAACACTAACATTTGAGCTATGTTCTAATATATTTTACCACCCTTTCTTAGCTCAAATGGCTATTCTAATCTTTAGAGTAGTAAGCAACCCTTGAAAACCTTTAAACCTTTTCTTAAAAGCCCCCTAATATTTCGATATGTGAGGCCTCTTTGGAAAAGTGCACACACGGGAAAAAACCCTATTGAATTGAAGTTGAACAAAAAAGAGGATACTTCCTTAGAGTTACCCTCACTTTAAGGTTAACTAGAGTCTTAGGAGGGGAAAATCCTTAGTGGTTTGGGTTTGCTTAAGTCTTGGGAATGGTTGGTGTTAGAGTCAAGTAATTGTTCCTTATTGTAGATATGATCCTAGGTTTTGTGTAGTGAAAGAAATAAAAAGAAAGGAAAATCGAAAAAAAAAGTGAACGAAAAAGACACTAGAGATTAGGATCAAGTTTAGGCTCTAACCTTAGAAACTAAAACCTTAGAGACTCCACCCTTGTTATAAAAATAAAAGAAAGAATCCAAAGTGATTAGAATAGTGGCTCTTAAAATCCAAAGAATTTTAGGAGCTAAGAAGAAAAATGTCTAAGAATCTCTAGATGTCTACAAAAAGAAAAGAATGAGTGTGTTTTGTTGAATAAAAGGCTTATTGTTTCTAGATCTAGGATGGGAGATATCTCAAGTTAGTGTCTAGATCCTTATGAAGCAATGGGTGGGATCAATTAGAGGAAGTAAATACTTTGTATGCGTAAATTGTTCGGCTACCACCATACTTTTGCCTATTGTCTTGCACTACTTTTTGAGAGAAACTACCGTCAAATTTAGTGAACCTCTTCTTTTTACACTTCTTTGTACATAGACCATTTCTTTTAACACTACAAACCAAATTGATGAGATGCAGTTCCCATAAGTAAGAACTCACGCCTAAGATTAATTGAATGTAAAAAGAAATTGGCGATAGCATTGTCTATGGATGCCTAGCTCAGATTCTAAGAGTTCGTTTTGTGATGATCATTGAGAAGTACATAGGCTCTTAGATGATCTTTGCACCATAATACTTGTCTTTAGGACATTTGGGTGAAAGGCATTACTTTTCTATCTTGGTTTTGAGTTCCCGCTTTCGGGTTTCGTCTTTGTTCTTTGCTTGAGAACAAGCAGAGGACAAGAAAAGGACAAGTTCGAGGGAGTTGATGTGTACATATTTTCATACATATTTAGATGAATTTCATCATATTTTAGGTTGGATATATTACATTTAAGCCTTAGAACTGATATAGATTGAGTCTAGAGTCTACTTTTAGAGTTAGTTGCATATGCATACATTTTCTTGCATTTGTAGGTTCTACTTTTGGAGTGGTGTAATGAAGGCTCTAGAGATGGATTCAAGGTTTGTTCAAAAGGCATTGTCGATTGGTTATTTAAACATAGAATCCCAAACTTGAAAGTGGAGAGAATCTAAATTAGTGTTTTCGAGTTTAGAAGTTGCTTAATTCAAACCCCTAAACATTACGGTTTCTTTGATGCATGATTCTCGGTGAATGTCCTATATGTCTAACGCTTTTCCTCATTGATTTACATCATTTTAGTTACTTTAAGTTGCTGTCTTTTATTTTACACTCACAAAACAACCTTTTTATTTGTTGTTTTAGCTTAAGTCAATCATGTGATTCGTAGCGTACAAACCACGTCCTCGAGGGATGGATAACCTGAAGTACTACAGCTACACTGTTCACTTGCAGCTATAATGTCATTTTGGGTGAATCTTGACACAACATCAAACTTTCTTGTGCCATTGTCGGGGACGTTATTCGTTACCTAAGAGTTTTTCGTTGATTTTAGTTTATAACACTTTTATTTTTAGTTTTTACGTCTTTTTTGTTTGTCTTTTCAAGTATTATGCAAAAGGAGATCTTCTTTGGATGATCCATCTACAGCCAATCCTCCCATTGACATTATTGAAAGACCTTAAGGAGACAAAAGAAAGAAAGATTAGATGCTCTATACAATCCGAACAAAAATCCTCCGCACGGACAGCCACATCTTGTGGACAATCAAGCCATTCTCGCTGACCAAGGAGATGTAGTTGATGGCCATGGACTTGTGTCGCCCCTGCTGCTCTTCTTCCACCTAAAGCCAACCTTATTGCTACTGTTGGACTTAAAGGATTCTAAGAGTACCCACTAGGAACTCTTGGATATGCCCCCACTCCCCAAAACCAAACCGAAAGAGGAAATGCACATATTCGAGTGGATAAACAACAACAAATCCCAAATAGGAATTTTATGGGATTACAAAAAATCCCAAAACTACTTCAAGCCTTGATTCAACACGGTTTACCTCTGAATCTGCCCTCTCAAAGACGAGCTCCAAAGAATCAGCATCGTCATCCTCAAACTCTTCGAGACTTTGATTCTTCTGATGCATTCTTCTTTGATAGGAATCCATTTTGTTCTCCTCAACCTCAAAGAAATAATATTAAGATTAAACCTCATATCATAGCCTTGGTAAAGCAAAACCAATTTCATGGACTGCCAACTAAGAATCCACTTAACCATATCGACACATTTGAGTAGATATGCAGTAATACACGTACAAACAGAGTTCAACCAGACTAGTTTAAGTGCAAGTTTTTTACATTCTCACTTAATGAAAAAGCTCTTAGATGGATGAAGTCTCTGCCACCTCAATCCATAACTACTTAGGACGAATACAAAGGTGCATTCCTGAACTAGTTTTACACTAAGCAGAGATCGAGCTCCATTCGAAGCAAAATCTTAGGCTTTCATCAAGGACCTACTGAATCCTTTCATGAAGCATTAGAAAGATTCAAGGAGTACACAAGGGATTACCCAAATAATTGTTTCTCTGAAGGAAATTTATGGAACATTTTCTATAACGGTATTGAGCATAAGTATAAGCTTTCTCTAGACACGACCACTAATGGGAGCTTCATGACTAAGTTAGTGCCTAAATCCAAGATTTTGATCGAGAACCTAGCTGCTAGTGATGTCAATATTGGTTCTATTTACAATAGAAACATGCGTAGAACCAACAATTCAACAGAAGCCGCACATATTTCATAACTAAAGACGATGATTTTTCAACTATTAAAAGATAGACGAGGGGTTCATGCTCTCGAAACTATTGGAGATGCTAATGGAGCTTCAAATATGGAGTATTTAGAAGATGGAAAGAGAACAATGAAGAATAAGTGAACTACATTGGTGGAAATTTCGGAAACAAGGGATATAGCTAAGGATACCGATATAAAACAAATATGTCCTACCGGAACGCTAATGTCGAGAACCCTCAACATCAGTTCTATTCGCCTCAGAACACCAAAAAAGAACTTCCTATTAGCGTAAGACACAACCTTTCAACAAAGAAATGTACCAAGTGAAGTAACCTTATCCTCAGGCTAATGCATCAAATTAACAAGAGAGCAAGCTTGACACAATGCTGAAGCAAATCTCTCAAGAGATGAAACAAACCAACAAGGAAATTAATGGGAGGCTGGATAACGTCTACAATGAGCTTACAACAAAGTATGAAGCCATTACCACTCATGTCTAGAAGCTTAAAGATCAAATTGCTCAAACAAATGAAACTATCAAGAAACAGGAAAACCTAGCAAAATCAATCTGCAAAGTCGCCAACCTAAAGAAAGTTAAGGAGGTCATGTCTACTGATAATAAATCTCTTCAAGACCTCAACTCTCTAGAGAAATCACCTCCGAAACGTTTACCAAACGAATCCAAGAGAGCTTACAAGAAGAGACTCAAGATGATTCCTCTAGAGAAGATCGAATGTCCAGGGAAGTTCATCATTCCTTTCTCAATAAATAAAGTGAAGATTGATGATTGTGTATGTGATATTGGAGCTAATGTGAATGTGATATCACTAACCATGGCTCTCGGCTTTGGCCTCTCAAACTTTGGACCATCTCTAACCTCTATCGAGTATGCCAAATTCTTGCCCGATGTGCTGCTTGAAATAGGAGGATTTCTCAGCCCTACTGACTTTCAAATTTTTCTTACTAAAGGAGGGAAGAAAAATCCAGTGATCTTCGGCTTCCAACTCTTAGCTACTCCTGGAACAATTCTCGATTTCCCAACAAGAGGATTTCCTTAGCAAGAGTGAACAAGGATGTATTTTACCCTACTGTGAGCTTCAACTCTAGAGAAAATGAAGCTATTTTAGAGGAAAAAAAGATTAGTCTATACCCTGGATATAGCCATAAGAAGCAACAAACCTCAAAGAAAGAAGCTACATCCATCAAGACACTAATTTCTTCAAAACCAGTGAAAGTAGATGCAAAGAGACATTCTTGTGTCATCAAAGCACAAACTGACCCATTCATGGATACAAATGAAGAAAAAGAGGAGGTTTACAAGTTTCCAACATCGTTTGCTAAAGTCAGGATCCGAATTCCCACAGGTGTTGATGTGAAGAACGATGAAATTGCCAAAAAGAAGCTTAAGAACACTTTTAAGCTATTCCCGAAGGCGATTGTGATTCATGAAGCCATTGGAGGCAATCTTGATGATCTAAAACTACCCTTTACACCACCAGTTCTAGAGACTCAAGAAACTAAAGGAACCACAATTCCTTTAGAGTAAACCGATTACGCCTAAAAGTGAAAGGAGTCGAGTTAAAGAGTCAGAACAAGCGCCTTGTGGAAGGTAACTGGTGTGTACATATTTTCTTCCATATTTTGGTGCATTTTACATAGTTTCATCGACATTTAGGTTGTATATATTTCATATAAGTCTTAGAATTCATGAGTTTGAGTCTAGAGTTTAGTTTAGGATCATATTGCATTTTCATGTCATTTGTTTCCATTTGTAGGAACAACTTTTGGATTGATTCATGGAGGCTCTATTGATGGATTCAAGGTGGATTTGAAGCTAAGGAATCAAGAAAAAGAGGAGCCAAATGCTATGGGAGAAGATGAAACCAAATTAAGCAATCAAAGGATGGAAGACGAGGTCACACGCTGCCAAAGTGAGTAGCTGTCGAACTGGAGGTCGACTGTAGCCCACTTTGGGTTAACAACTGCCTTAGTTGAAGGTCGTTCTATCCAAAGTAAGCATTTGTTGACCTTGATGTGACAGTAGCCTACTTTTGGGCAACGACAGGGCACTTTGACGTGAAATATTGCTTCTAGGGCACCCACATTTCCCCTCTTTAGTATAAATACCTTCTTTTGTGAACCAAGAACATATCTTACGTCTATCTTTCAATATTTTTCTTATCTTTGAGATCAAACTCTTGTAATAACTACTTTTAATACTTAGAGTGGATTTGGATCTCTTCTCTTCATCTCTTTCTTTTAGATCTATTTCTAAGAACATGGGAGCTCAAAGACCCAATCTTTGTCTTCTAATTTTCATGACTCTTAGTGAGTAGATCCTTCTTGGATCTTGAGATGTAGAAGGCTAGGGTTAGATCCAGGGTTGTGATGGATAATTATGCTAGATTTTGGCATAGATTCCTACTAGATCTTGTTTACTTCTTCAAAATCCATTGCTTGCTCATTGACGCCTAGAAAGTGTTTGATGAAATGCTTGAGAGAACAAAATATATGTATTTCACTTGGGCCCGAAAGAGTGGATGATACCTAGGTGCTAGATGACTAGAAGGGCTTGCAGAACACTATCACTTACATGTTTAGATAGGCAACAAGCGAGAGTTGGACCTTGTAATGTGTACATGTGAATAGATTTTCGCCATGAGAGTGGGTAGATCGATTAAGGAGGGATCTTTGGCCTAGGAATATCTTCAATCCTCTAATTAAGCCTTAGAAAATTCCGTTACACCACTAGACCGACCCTGAACCCATGGCTATTATTTTAAGATCCTATCTTTTTTATTGTTTACAACCAAGATCACTCCTTCCTTGCTCTTACTTATTATTTGCTTAATTATTGCTTTTATTTATGCATTTTAATCATGTTTAGCCTTGTTGATCGCTAGATTTAGTGGAGACCCGTGACAATCCCCATCTAAGTCGACCCCTAGACTAGGATATCTAGTGTATTCCCTTTGTTTAGGTTCTTCTTCAATAGAGACGATACCTTAAGTACTACAACTCGACCCCGTTCTCTTGTGAGATTGTGAGTAGGCTTAGGTTTATAAATTATAAACTTTGACTACCACCTAAGTGTCGTCAATTTTTGGCGCCGTTGCCGTTGGATTTAGGTTTTGGCTAGAATCTTCAAAGAGATATCTAGATTTCAAGGACTATGATTAACTTTTTTTTAGCCTATTTCACTAAAGTTTCTAACTTTCTTTTGTTGATTTTCTTTGATTTGTGAAGGTATATAATAACAAGGTCAAGAAGTTAGCCAATTACAAGACTTCTTGACATTGACCCAACACTCATCGAAAGACAATAATTAAGACAAAGAAGAGCTAGAGAAAGACAAGTCCATCTAAGAAGGTTGGGTATGAATCAAGAAGTTGAAGAAGAGAATCCTCCACCTATGGAGAACCCTCAACGAGAGCAATTTCCCCCTCCAAATCATGGGATTTTCATTGGTCAAGAGGACCAAGGTAACCGTCCATTCCATCTCCCTATAGAAGAACCAAGGATTGGAGAAGGTGATGAGCCATTCACTAATGGCAAAAGGATGTATATAAGACCCCCACCAATCCGCAACAACAACTTTAAGATTAAGTCAAGCTTGATCAATATGGTGCAAAACGCTAGATTCTTTGGTCTTGCGTTGGAAAACCCACTAGAGCACTTGGACAACTTTAAAAGGTTATGTAGTACCACTTACTTTGTGACTATTTGTGAGATTTGTGAAACTTTGTGTTTGGAATGCTTGGATGAATCCAAGTTTAGCTCGGATCATACATCTTACACTTCATGAGATCGTTTTGCTCATGAGACACTTACCACTAGGCATTCTAAGGAAGCAAAGATTGGACATCCAACAATTGTTTATGTGCATAGGCTTATAGCACACAAGATCTTTAGCTGGACTGTGCAGGGTTCAGTGATTAGGGATGAGTTCTTCATCCTCACCTTTCTTTTGATGTTGCCCCTAAGAGAGCCAACTATGGAGTTCACATTGTTAGGAGGATGATTGATGTGAAGCATGAGGTAGCTAAGGAGATGAGAGAGCTCAGCTACACATCCCATTTTGGAGAGATTATAACTATTATCCTGAGCTCTAGAGGAATGGACTTCAGTTCTGAGACACCCATAGTTAGTGCTGGATCGATGGATCTTTCAGGACTTGATAGGTCTCATTTTCTTGCAAGATGGATTGAGGGTATAGAGACTTTCACGTACCAGTTAATGCCTCTTCATGACATTGAGCTGGCTTGTGTCCTTCTCCCCTGCTCGTCCCTTCCATCTTTGTAGGAAGTACATACTCTTTTCGACTCTTCTCCTTCTTAGAATGTCAGGAGATCACCATAGTCTTCCATTCTTCGTTTGAGGGACCATCATGAGCCAAGGCTTTTGCTGTCAAGGTTGTTGCACGAGTAGCATGACTTTGTTGCTTCAGATTGTGTACCACAGAAAAAGTCTTTGGAGGATCTTCGTGTTGCCTTAGCTACAAAGACAATGAGGAGAGTTCGTTTGGAGAGGATCATGAGCAGAGTCATTCGTGTTCTTGGAAACGTTGTGCCACAAGTTTTTAGAAGGACTCGCAGAGAGAGAGAGAGTTGAGCCAGCAGATGATGGATACTTAGAGATTTTTTCTCTAGTTTCAAACTTTGGAAAGGATACAACTGAGACATCCAACACAGCTCAGAGTGATGCTCCATCATATTGATACACCCCTACACAAGATCCATATGCGATTTTAGCAGCCACACCCCCAGACGATTCATATTTAGCAGACTTTTAAGTCTTTTATCAGGTGCCATTGTTCGAGTCATTGTCTTTTTCATTTCATTTCTATTTTTCTTTTTCTTTTTATTGAGTCTATCATCCCTACTGTAGATTGCTTTTTCACCGAGAAGGTGCAAGGTAAGTCCGAAGAGATTTATCCATTACTAACATCTTTTTCTTTTTTCTTATGTATTTTTTTATTGAGTCATTTTGATGTTTTTACTGAGTCAAAACATGTAGGAAATCATATCTAATATTGCTGAAATATTTTGTTTTGTGCTAACTTTCGTGTTGCTTCTATAGTAGTTATTGACTGTAGATTTTACTGAACGGAAAAATTTTAGTGGATCAATCTACCAGGACAACCATGTCTCTTTACTACTCGAATTTTCGATGTTGGTTCCACCATAATTTGAATTTAATTTCTTATCTTTGGACTTGGTATGCTATGATAGACTTCTCTTTCAGGCTTAAATCCTAATGGGTGATTTTCTCTTATACTATTTCTTTCAGATTTTATGGATTTAAGGTTTGATAAAATGAGCAAAGGGGCATTTATCAAAAACTTAGAACCCATAAGATTCATGGAGACTTATTCCATTAATGCTTCATTTATAAAGAAAGAAAAGAAAAGAAAAGAAAAAAAAGAAAAAAAAAAGAGAAAAGAGATCAATAGAAAAATAAAATGATACCCTAAAAAAGTAGGAAAAATCAGCCTCTAAAGCATAAGAATAGAATTGGAATTGAGCTTCACGAAGGTTTAATGTTTTCAGAAACTTGTTTGTGTATGAGTCACTTGTTCTTAGATCGATATTCCCTCGGTGAGATTGTACCTTAGAAATAATTATGGGTCAGTGGAGATATCGTTTTCTTTGTGATTTTGGCTTGAATCGGGATGATTGTTAAGCAAGGGGAAGTACGTGCAAGTTACCCTCTGTATGTTGGTGCTACTGTATGGAGATAACAAAGAGGACCCCGAGCAATGTTTCACATGACAAAGGTATGTTTCCGCATTTTCAAATTTTCTTTTCTTGAGAACAAGCAAGAAGCTAATTCCGGGGCAGTTGATAACACTATTATTTTACTATATTTAGTTGGATGTTTTCTTTTTTTTTGTAGGTCTTTAACGATTTTTCGACCGCTAGAGATAATTTTCTCGTATTTGTGATTTTAGAAACTAAATAGGTCAAATCATCAAAAAGCACAAAGAAGCGTTCTAATTCGACTTCATTTATATTTCTAAGCAAGTTTTATTGATGGATCAAGAAGACAGAAGCTCAAGCACTTGAGTTTTGCATTTTATCAATCTGGATAGATTCTCGGCATCAGAAAGATCGCTTTGAAAGAAGGTCCTGTCTTCATTGCATTGAGCTGAAATTTGGTCTGAAGATATAATTTTGAGTTAGCTTTTAAATGCAAGTTGTTTTAAGTCCTTTGGAGCTATGACCAAAAACTTACAACAATTTAAACGAAGACATGTCTGCCTACCTCAAAAATGAAGCAAGTGGAGCAGTAGGAGTGTTGTGATCGGGCCACGTGATTCCAAGCACTGGGTGAGTTTTCATTTTTTTTCCCAGACTGGTCCTAGAGGTATTTCATTGGCAGAGACAGATTTTGCATCATATCTTTCGGTTCGCTTAACCGATATCGATTCCGTCAAAACCAACATAACCAAGGACGATCTAAAAAGATATAGTATTATAAATACTTTTTTAGCCTTTAGGATAGAGAGAGCCACAAATTTTATAGAGAGCCACAAATTTTACAGAGAGAACAGAGCCGTCAAAAGCTTTTGAGAGTTTTTCGTTGTTCTTCAATACTTCTAAGTGTTCTATGGAGAGATTCATTTCGTCCTTTGTTATAGAGAAGATTTCTAAACTCTTGATCTTATTTATGATGATTTCTTCCATGTTTACTTGTTGTGTTACATGCTCCATGTCTGAGTAATCTGTTTGTTAAGTTTTTAGGCTTCTCAAAAAGATCATGTCATCATAAGTTGCTAGTATTTGATTAGGGATTCATATTGTCTTTGTCTCAGTTGATCTTAATGCATGATTACTATACTGCGCATATAGTAGTCTGTTGATATGTATATTTTCATTCCAAAAGCTTGTTAAATCATCTGAACCTAAACCTTTGAATAACTGAGTGGCAAAGAGGCTTCGAAAATAGATCGCCTTAGCTCAATGAACTTATTGAAACCTGGACCCATATAATGCGTATTTAGTTTCTACAAGGCCGTTCAAAATGCTTTGTCCCTTGGTAATTTAAACATAGAATCCCAAACCTCGAAAGTGAAGAGGATCTAAATTAGTGTTTTCGAGTTCTAGACGTTGGTTAATTATAATCTCTAAACATTACAGTTTCTTTGAAACATGATTCTCTGCGAATATCCTATATGCCTAACCCTTTTCCCCATTGATTTACATCCTTTTACTCACTTGAAGTTGTTGTCTTTTCTTTTTACACTCACAAAACAGCCTTTTTATTTTTTTGTTTTAGCTTAAGTCAATCATGAGATTTATAGCGTACAAACCAAGTCTTCCTGGGATCGATAACCTGAAGTACTACAACCCACATTGTTCACTTGCAGTTGTAGTGTCGTTTTTGACGAAACTTGACACCGCATCACTAATAATTAAAAAGATGGACGATTACTCTCATGAATTTTTATTTTCAAGAGCTAATCTTAATGGTTTTTACATTTACGTTGAAGAATATGAAACAAAGATGTAGTGAAAACACTAGTTCACAAACGCTTTGACGAAGCACCTCAAGAACAACAAGGGAGATTCCAGGTTCCAATACCTATTTCATAGAATGAACCATAAAGGTAAGCTCCATAACAAATGGAGATCTTTTTTGAATCATTGGCAATACAAGGCAAAGGTGTCACAATGGGCAGTCTCATCATAAATAATCCAGGAGTCGGGTTAAAGACTCTAAATAAGCACTTCATGAGAGGCAACCAATATGTTCTTTCTCTTTTAAATTTCATAGATTTTCTTTTTAGGATTTGATCTTACATTAATTCGTGTTATATTGGGTATTCTTTGATTTTTAAAATGATTTTTGATGTTTTTGTGTTTGATTTTCTTATGAAACTACTTTGGAATTGAAAAATCGAAGAAGAAATTCATTCTGGCCACGTTCAGATCATTGAAAGATCAATATCGACCCACCAAACTCCATTGTCGTCCTTGATCAAAAAGAGGCCAACCCAGCAAAATCATTTGTGTGCCTCGTCCACATGCGCCACTCTCTCTGTTCGTACCAACCGCATGGAAATTTTTGCCCCGAACCAGCGTGAAACATCCACCAATCGATGAAAACAATGTGCGCTTCATCTGCATGCTCATACCGGTCCAACCACCCACTGTGTTGGTCCCGACCAAAATAAACCTCCGATTGATATTTTCCTTTCCATGCCTCGAACCAGTCCACCCCAGAACCCTTTCCCACCTGTAACATCCCCTTTTTTCCCAGACTACACGACCTTGCCGCCAAACTGTATGGCCACTTTCCAGCATCCAATCCAACCCCATACCATAATCCAACCATCAGGACATCATCGGTTGTTGGAAAGCACCAAAATACGTCCAAGAACGCATTCTCTTGGCCAGGTCAAGCTCAAACCCAAATCCTCCACAATCAAGCGGTCATTTTCACATTTATGCATCAAATTAAGATGTTTTTCAAGGCTAGAACATTCAAAAACATGAGAAAACACTTAGCCACTAGGATTTTCATTGCGAGCAATTTTTTGCAACCGAGCCAAACCTTACCCTACATGTAAGGAACTAACCAAACTTATTGAAGGTCATAAAGAGAAATTCAAGCATGTAGAGAAGAAATTGAAACAAATTGAACCGTGAAGGAACTTTGCGGAGGATTGTTAGTTTTAAATGACTCCAAGTTGTATTTTGATCATAATGAGTTATTTTGAGCAATCAAAGTTTCAATCAAGGTAGATTTGAACTTCATTTTGAGCAATCAAAGTTTCTTATCTTGGCTAAGGTGAAATTGAGCTCCCCCAAGCGAAACAAACTGTGAAATTGAAGAATCATAAGTAATTATAATTTGTAAAATGAAATGCTCAATAAAGACCATAATTTGAAAGGTCCAAATCAAAACAACCTTGTTTCCCATAGAATGAGCCAAACCAAGATTCAAAGAGACCAAACTCGGATAATTCACATAAGATATGAGTTACAACCACTAAACTTCATTTTTACTCATCAAATATGCTAATTCCAGTAGGTTTTCCGTTTGCTAAGAGGATTCTCCATATTGCAAATCGGTCAATTGAGCCTCTTTTCAGTTTACTGAATCATCACTTACATATAACCATCTCCTTAAACCAGAAAAAGACTGAGTTGTTTTTATTGATGCAATCCTGACCAGCTTATTCCTCAGACAACAAGATAACCGAGTAAGCTGCCTGGAAAACAGATTTGACGTAGGAGCGTTCAAAGCAGCATATCTTTCCAACCAAAGGGACTTAGGCAACAAGCTCAATTGTTCTAGAAAGCTCACTCATCAGAGAATCTTTAGAAATTGGTCCTATCACAACGAAATTAAAGAGCTGAGAGCTATGGAGCTTACAATCTGGGTGA
>OVAN01004662.1:0-25307 GCA_900406275.1 Anastatica hierochuntica
GCAAATTAGCGACTGTTTTGCGACTAAATTCTTTTGCGACGAAAAATTAGGTACTCGATGATTTAGTCGCAAATAAGTCATAAACACCTCTTTTGCGACTACTTCATGACCAATTTTGCAGTGGCGAATGATCTGTTTTCTTGTAGTGAGACATATTATCCGAACCCGACCTGAAGCAGAATCGATCTGAAATAGTGAACCCGAACCCGGATCCAAATCCGAACCGAGTGAAATATTCAAATGGGTTCGAAGAGTCGGGTTGTTCGAGTATCATGTATACCCGAACAAGTATTCGCCGATATTCAAATACTCATTACACACGTGTGTATATATATTATAATTAAATTAGTTATTTTAGATTATTTTCAATATTTTAGAGTATTTTAAATATTTTTCTAGTTTTTAGGATATTTTCGTTTGTTTTTTATATTCTTAAGTATTTTTGTTACTTTTAATATATTTTAGTATAATTTTAATAAAATTTTTTTTTTGAAAAATAGATACTTGGGTATATTTGGATACTAAATATCCGAATCCGAATACATCTAACGGAACTGGAGCCTATCCGAATCTAGTGGGAACTGACCAAATCCGAACCGAAAAATATTCGAATGGTCTAAATCTTTGAAACCGAATATCCGGTACGGATCAATTCGATACCAGAATGGTACCGGAATGCTTATCCTATACGTTTGAATTTTAAGATTTTTCGTCAAAAACAAATAGGTGGGAAATAAAAAAAGCCCAATAGTTATAGTTAAGTCCATTAAAGAAGCCCATAAATTGTCGTCAAGGGATAATAAGAAAAGTACAGTCGCTCGCAGAAGAGAGAAAATCGATTACTTTTGAAGAAAAATGGCGAAGCCTTTGGGTACGACCGGCGAATTTTTTCGGCGAAGAGATGAATGGAGGAAGCATCCGATGCTTTCGAATCAGATGAGACATGCTCTTCCCGGACTTGGCATCGGAGTCGCCGCCTTCTGAGTCTACCTCATCGGCGAACAGATCTACAGTAAAGCTTCGGTTCCTTCCAAATCATCTCACCACCACCAGAAACAGCCTGCTTCGTCTCACTAAATATCCACCGATCTCCTTCGATCAGGTGAATCGTTGATGATTGATTCATCTTCTCTGTTGTTTTTGCTTAACTTCAGAACCTGGCGAAATGATTCGTAGTTTTTCCCTCTTGGCTATCTCTTAGATTTGGCATAAGTTAGTGAAAATATTTCATGAATCTTGATAAAATCTTAGCTCTTTTGCGTAATTAATGACAAGAACACTTGAAACGAAGTTTATGTTGAGAATGATTAACGAATGTTGTGCAAAATCGTGTTATTGGGGAAGCCTTATCAATAGCAAATATCGATTTCAGTTTTCGAATAAGATTTGGCAATTTGTTTTCATTCCTTTGCATCAATTGGTTTTAAGATTCTAAAAATGCTTGGAGGAATCAATGCAATAGTCTTAAGTGTATGTTTCCTTCAAGTGATTATCTTTTTCTGAAATGTAACCTATGAATAATGCAGAACGTAGCTTCAACACGCACTTGTATAAGCAAATCTGGATTGAAAAGTAATCCATATGAGTTAAGGCTGAGTAAAGAGGATCAGAACAGTTCAAATGTTAGCTAAAAGTCAATTTTTAATTTGGCTGTCAGTGTTAAATGTGATCCATCGTGTCTGCGTCTGTTCTTTAATAGTTTGTATCGGATCTCTCACACAGTGAAAACTTGTTGTGTGATTGCAGATGCTTGAAAACAGTGGTACAGAGCTTGAGCTCAATGCCTCTTCTCTCGGTTACTAGCTTTCTTGGATTGTCTTAATAACCTGTTTTATTATTGGAACACAAAAGAATTTGTTTCTTCTCTCTGTTGAATTCTAAAGCTTGTTGGCTCAAAAGTTCTATCTTTGTATCCAACCACAAGCTAAGTTTGTTCTTCTTCCAATTTGACATTGAAGATTTGCTGCTTAGTATTAGATTGTCAGCTAAAACTGCATCGTTTGGGAGAGGCTCGATTTTGTGAGTTTTTTTTTTTACTTTAATTGCGCAGTACAGAGATAATATACGTCTTGTATGGGTTTCAACATGGGCCTGCACGTGAGACAATAGGCCCAGTATAGTTGCATTTTAATTTAATTTTCCTAGTCGTATTAGGAAGAAAATGTTTTTTTTTTACACGAAAAATCATTCTATTACTCAAACTTGACGAGGTATGACTAGTTACACCGGAATAGAACAACCCACAAAAGAAAAAATAACTGACTGTTGTCTAGCTTGACGAGCTAAAAAAATATGTCTTCGAAAGTAACACTCGTGGAACATAAGAAATCTTGAACCGCAGAAGAGCAAGCTTCATCCTCTCAAAATTTTGTAACTCTGTCGCAAAATCCGGCCAATCCTCTGGATTAGAAAGCATACGAATGACCTCCTGACAATCAATACCAAACTCCTGAACCGCAAAATATGCGGGTAAGCTCTGCATCGCCCAAACCAACGTCTCCAACTCTGAGAATCAGAAGAAAATGTTTATATCATGTGAAATGGAGATAATACTATTTCGTATGAATTTGTACACTATCGTGTTTTTTGTTTGGTAAAGCACTAATCATGCTGGAGACAAAAAGTAATTTGAAGTGTTGGGAAAAATATCCAAGTAAGGTGAGTGATGGATATGCCTTCGCAGTATTATAGTAGAATTGGAAGTATAACAAAGGAGATGCAAAGTAACCTAAAACGGGAAGTGCAACACTGCCACGTGTCAACAGAGCACATTGCATCTGAGACCACCGATCTGGACAGGCATGCGTTTTGGAAATTTTCAAAATTTTCGAATTTTATTTGCCTTACTTATTTACAATGTATTCTACATAAGATTTAAGGGTTAAAAGAAAATAAAACAACTAAAAATATCATTAGTAACTAGTCCCTTCTTTCAGATTTAAATCTCACTGTCCTAGTGTAGATAAAAACAAAGAGAGAAAGACTTTAAACACATAAAACAAGCACAAAAACAAATGGTATCCACAATTGGAGTTATGGATGGAAGCGGGTTGTAGAGGACCCTTAGCCTCGAGATATCTTGCGGAAGTGTTCGACTGGAGCTTATTGGATTCGCCTTTAGTTTCCTTAGAGTCTCTTCTTTAAAGCTTTATTTGGTGGTGTTTTGATTGAGTTTGGTACTTAAACAAGAAAAGACACGTGTCAACATAAGAGTTTGATGGAAGTGCAACAACGCCACTTGTCAACAAAGCACACTTCGTTTGAGGTAACCGATCTGGACATGCATGCATTTTGGAAAATTTTCAAAATTTTATATGCCTTAGCTATTTACAATGCATTCTACTTGAGATTCAAGGGTTAAAAGAAAACAAAACAACTAAAAAAATCATTAATAACTAATCCTTTCCTTCGGACTTAAATCTCATCGTCTCGGTGTAGATAAAAGCAAAGAGAGAAGGACTTTAAACACATAAAACAAGCAAAAAAAAACAAATGGTATCCATAATTGGAGTTATGGATGGAAACGAGTAGTAGAGGACCCTTAACCTCGAGATATCTTGCGGAAAAGTTCGACTGGAGCTTATTGTATTCGCCTTTAGTTTCCTTAGAGTCTCTTCTTTAAAGCTTTATTTGGTGTGTTTTGATTGAGTTTGGTGTCTAAACAAGAAAAGACACGTGTCAACAGAAGAGTTTGATGGAAGCGCAACAACGCCACGTGTCAACAGAGCACACTGCGTTTGAGCTAACTGGTATGGACATGCTTGCGTTTCGGAAAATTTTCAAAATTTTCGAATTTTATATGCCTTAGCTATTTACAATGCATTCTACATGAGACTCAAGGGTTAAAACAAAAAAAAACAACTAAAATATCATTAGTAACTAGTTCCTTCACTCAGACTTAAATCTCACCGTCCCGATGTAGATAAAAGGAAAGAGATATGGACTTTGAACACATAAAACAAGCACATAAACAAATGGTATCCACAATGGTAAAGAGTTACAAATTTGGAGTTATGAATGGAAGCGAGTTGTAGAGGACCCTTAGCCTCGAGATATATTGTGGAAGAGTTTGACTGGAGTTTATTGGATTCGCCTTTAGTTTCCTTAGAGTCTCTTGTATAAAGCTTTATTTAGTGGTGTTTTGGTTGAGTTTGGTGCCTAAACAAGAAAATCAGGCAATGTAAGTTTCAAAATACAATAACCTAAGGATACACTAAGTAAGAGTGTAAACCATAAACCATTTCAAACAAAAGAAATCAATACTCATTGATTTTACTCATTTCTACGTAGAAAGATCATTCAAACAACTTCCAAACTCAAGCTTAATCAAATGCACTAACTGAATGCTAATTGAGACTTCATAAAATCAAATTCATGCCTTAACACTATTCTTAGGCGTCCCTAATCAAGTATATGAATCAAGATCAAATCATTCAATAGCAAATTCGATTAGGAAAGCATCCTTAATCACTAAACGCAACTCAAAGAAACCATGAACCATAGATTTCCTTATACACATTTGAAATCCAATCAAAGATACAAGCATAACCTTTAAATTAAACTTAAAAACTAATATCAACAAAAGGATATTCATGGTATTGCCCCCAAGTGCGATTGTTGTAGTCTCTTAGCTTGATTTTCTTTCTAGTTCCTTTTGATGAGGCCATAGATCACATGTCTCATATTCATCACAAAGTCACCACTTAAATGTATTCATCTTTATTCATCACTCTTGGATAATTGATGCTCACTCCCGTGGTAGAGGTTATGCCCAAGTCTTTATCAAAGGGCTTTTCCATTGGAGATTCTTCTTCTTGTTTGAGGATGTATAGAATTTGTAGAGTTTGTTAAGATTAAATATAAAAGAATAACTCTCTTTTATTGCTTTAGAAACTAACTCAAAACTAAAGCTCTCAAAACAATCTCTCAAAATCTCTTAAGACTTGTCATAACTCGACAACTCTTATTTATTCGAAAAACACTAATCCTAATCTTACTAGGAAAAAACTTATGTTTAGATAAACTCCTAAACACAATTTAGTCCCTATCTCATCTTAAATTCTAACTTGTTAGGACTTGCTTTACCTTGCGGCACAAGTCTCCTTCAAGCTTATTCCAACATTCTCTCTCTTAATCTTGAAGTCAATTTTTATAGGTCTTGAACACCAATGAGATCCATCATCTCTTTGAACTTAGTCCTTCCAAGAGCTTTTGTTAGAATATCAGCATTTTTCTCTGTTGGGGAACATGCTCTACCTTTATTTGTCCATTCTCAACACATTCCCTTATGAAGTGATATCTTTTATGTACATGTTTACTTCGACCATGAAAAATATGATTCTTGGTGAATGCTATTGCTGATTGATTATCAATACGTATAACTACCTTCTCACACTTTGATCCCATGATTTCACTGAGCAAATCTTGGAGCCAGATCGCTTGCCTTGCTGTCTCAGTTCTCGCCATAAACTCGGCTTCACATGATGATAATGCCACAATGTCTGCTGATGTGAACACCAAGTAATTGGACTTTCACCAAGATAGAATATGTGACCACTCGTACTTTTGCCATCATCAGGATCAACATTGTGACTACTATCACTGTAACATATTAGCTTCAGTATCTTTGTAGTCGACCTCTCAAAATTTAATCCAAGGGTAATAGTACCTTGTAAGTACATTAGGCATTGTTTCATCGCAACTCCATGAGATTCTCTAGGACTTTGCATATAATGACTTAGAACTCCTACGCAATAAGACAAATATGTCTTGTATGAAGAAAAGTCGGAGACAACCAATATTTTTCCTGAACTTTGTAGCATCAATCTCCTTTTCGGTTTCAAATTTAGACAAGTTTAAACCAGATTCCATCAGAGTGTGAGCTAAGTTGCAATGTTCCGTCCCAATTTCTTCGAAGATCTTCGACGCATAATGCTTTTGATTCACTGTTATTCCTCCTTCGTGTTAACTCACATCCATTCCAAAATAATACATTAGCTTCCCAAGATCACTCATTTCTAATTTTGAACCCATCTCCTTCGTGAATTCATCGAAGTTTGCTTTGAGTTCCTCCTCCAAGTTTGCCAATTTCGTTTGTAGAAGCATTCTCTCCTCCATCAAACTAAAATTCTTCTTACTGATGTTCATCCAGCTCTCAGATATCTGCTTAAATTTTGCATGGATATCCGTTTCTTGATCAGTTTCAGATTCACTGCTTGTGCTGGAACAATCTATGTCTGTTCCAACAGACGTGTCTGAAGTTATTTTTACGTTTTCTTCTTCATGATTCACAATCGCAGGAAAAACTATAAGATCATTGTTCTCTTCTTCTTCATGTGCTTCACTCTCACTCTGGGTTCTACATGATTTCTCTTCCCTCTTTAGACTAGTGAAATATTCTGATTTTGTGTGCCCAAAACCTTTGCAACCGTTGCACTGAAAACCCTTCTTCTTCTTGATGTTTGGACAATTAGGTCTGATATATCCAAATCCTTGACATTCATGGCATTCCAAGTCATCTCTCCTTTCTTTTATGTTCTTATAAGCACCACGATCAATCATAACTGATTTCTTATGCATTTTTCCAACTTTCCCAAGACGTTTATCAACCATCTTCACAAGTGAGCTCATGGTTTCCTCTAGCTTTTGTAGTCTCAGCTCGTCATCACCCACAACTTGATGTAATACAGTGGTGATCTCAGAAATAACTTCTTTATCATTGAGCTCCATCTCATAATCTTGTAACATCCCCGCTATCTCATCAAAAGGGGTCTCATCCGTGTTAAACGAGACTCCGATAGACACCTTTTTGGATTCAAACCTCTTCGGCAAACTTTGCAGCAACTTTTTGACAAGCCTTTTTTCCTTTTAAGTCTTCCCAAGTACTTGCTCTTTACTAGCAATAGAGCACAACTTCTCACTAAAATCAGTAACACTTTCATGCTCTTCCATATTCAAATTCTCAAACTTTGAAGCTAGCCTGTCAATTCTTGATGCTTTTACGCGTGTGGTTCTTTCAAACATAATCTGAAGCTTATCCCATGCCTCTTTCGCAGATGTTCATCCTTGAATCAACTTGAACTAATTTTTACTAACTGAAGTGAAAATAGTAGATAAAGCTTTTGCATTATACCTTGGCATATACTTCTCATGCTTTGTCCACTTAGACTTTGGTTTGATGAAAATTTTACCATCTTTGTCCATTGTTTTTGGAACTTCATAACCATCCTCGATTGCAGTCCAAGCATCCACATCAATACTCTCTATAATCGCCTTCATGTTCACCTTCCAATATCCATGATGTTCGGGATTTAGTATAAACACTTTCTGGAAACGAAAACAGATCACGCAGTACATCATCCATCTCTTTCCTCAAGATCTTCACCCGTTTATTGAGTTTTACTCGCTACAGATGCCCGCTCTGATACTAATTGAAAAAGAAAAGATAGACGATACACACGAGAATTAACGAGGTTCGACGAAGTGCTTACGTCCTCAAATCACCAATAGGATTTATATAGACAATCTTACAATAAGACCTTGTCTACTTGGAAGTATTCGAGATTAAGAACACCTTAGCTCAACACCAATCTAAATTATAACAATAATACAGTCTGTTGCAACACATAAACTATGTTCCAACAAGCAACACAACTTGGCTATGAACGACCGAATCTCAATCAACAAATCTCTTCTTTGTGTATTTTCGGCTAACCCTAATAACTCACGACCTTTTGATAAATATACCCATATATTTATGAGTTGTCACGCCACACAAAATCTGGAAATTATCTTTTTCATAAAAAAGAATATTATCCTAAACAAATCTTCTCCAAATATTTTGAGTATCTTCAACAAGTACAACTTTTCCAGTTCCAACAGACACTGCTCTTTCACCAACCAGTGAGAACGAACCCTCTGCCTTACCCGATACTCGCTTCACCCCAAAAGTCTACATCTAAACCAAAATACTAAGCAAAGCACCTACAGTGCCAGTCATGCAACTACTATATTGAAAAACTTTTCTTAAAAGAATCAATCCTAACCTATTAAGATACATTTTTCGCAATCCTTTCACAAACATTTTCTGTAACCATGCATTCTATCAAAGAAATGGCATATCAACTCATGCCTTAACACGTAGACATGTCGTCCAATGAAATGAGGCCGGCCCGACATGATCACATAGGTCAGCATCACCCACTGGCTATGCACCACCCGAAGCCCCTACTTCATCTCAGACTGTGTTCCAAGGTGGCCTCGCCAGGCGACCCGGCGTGCCATGGTCCAGGGAACAAGGTCCACTCTAGAACTTCTGCCTCCCAACCTGACATTTAGGACGAAGGTCTCAACAATTCTCGATACCTTCTCTCTGGTCCTTTCCGCCTGGCCAGTGCGAAGGTCCTACTCCACACCAATCACTCGATTCCCCTAGGGTTCTTAGCCCCATGGTAGGGTGCATCACATCCTTGAATTGGAAAGACGACTATCCACCAGAGAACAACATTGCCAAATTAACCTACTGCTAGGACTTATTCTTGTGTAATTCTCAATCAATACCGGTTTAGACCATAATCTTTTCATTTAATAACCTATGTTCTCAATTTTAGGTTATAACTTAGGCTCAGCTTAGCGACCCGACAAAAAATTGCGTTTAGGCGTATAAGACCGTAAGTTATAGCAATACATAGTACATAGTTTATATTCTTTCCGAGACTTATAGCTCGACACTGGTTGGCTTAACCTTAGACTAACTAAAATAAACGAATATCGAGAACTTCCTCACCTTGGCCATACGGATAAACCCCCAACTTGGCTGACTGATGAACCGCCTTCATGGTTTTTACCCTACGTTGATCCTCCATCGTCCTTCTTATCCTATGTTGATCCTCCGACAAAAAGGGAACCTAGAACATGAACCCAAATTAGACCTTAAACGAGTACATGCCAAAAATGCAAACTTTCCATTTATGGAAACATTCCATAAATGAAAAGCTACCAAAAAGGGAAATATGCCCAAAAAGAAAACTTTCCTAAAATGGAAACTTGTCAAATACGGAGATCTTCCATATTTGAAACTTCCCAAAAAGGAAAATTTCGGGCTGCGCAGAATGGTAACCCTTACCGTAGAAAAGATTCTCTCGGATACGCCACCAGAATCTACTGGTCAGGGCTGGCAGGATTGCCCTTCCACTGCAGTAACTCTTGGGCTTCCTTCGGTTCCCCAGCTTGAACCGCCTCCATCAATGGTTTAGTTTCCCCAACTTGTATCGCCTTCTCTAGTGGCATCGCGAAAACTCTGATTTCCTCCATCGCGAATATCCTATACCACAGCTCTCCCTGAAGTTCTTCCTCCTCTCCGGAATCCTCACCGTTGGAAACCATCGAGCATTTTTCCCGAGAACAGGTTTGGATCTCTCAGTGAAACCGGCTCCCCGTTCATCCCTCCTCCGACGCATGGAGGTATCAGGCCCACTGGCCAGTCTCTCTTCACTCCTTCTCGGACAAAGCCTTTCCCGGAATGGGTCACAACCTTTTGGACTTCGGCCCACTGAGGGCCCACTTAACCTCAACCTTTGATCCTAGGGTTTCGTTTTTTTCCTCCTCAAGGTTCTTCGAGCTCGACCCTATCTCTCGATCTACCGCCTAATTACCCTATATTTTATCACTTTTATATTCACATATATTACTATCTTTTGCTTTGGGTTTTCCTCTCTTTTTGATTTATTTTTTTTTCTTTTTTCATTTCGTACCATTAGTAATTAAAGCTTGGAATAAGGCTGAAAACTCATGTCACTTGACCTCATAGTTGGCTATTCTGAGTGCATAATAGAAAAATTATTAAGAGAGAGCTTAAAACACTAAAAAAAATAACTATGCAAACATTCAATTGCAAGTGAGAGAAACTAAAGAATTTCTCAAATTTACGCAAACTAAAGACCCCTACTGAAGCTAAATTCCAGCATGTCAAAGACCTTGAAAGCAAACTAGAGCACAAAGGGAGAATTGAAGAAGCCTATTACAAACATAGGTCTAGAATAACCTAGTTAAGGGAAGGAGGCCACAATTCTACCTACTTCTATAGAGTTACTCAAGCAGAAATGCATCTAATGCTATAAGGTTATTTATGCTACCTTCAGGCAATACTATCACTGACCCAATTGAAATGAGTACGCATGTTTTCCTCCACTTCTCCAATCTACTTACCCCTACAGTGCTACTTTCCTCCCAACATTCTGGAACCTGGCTCAAAGACCTCTTGTCTTTTGCTTGTTCTGCTAAAAAGAAACAAAGTATGATTGCTCTTACCTCAAGCGGTGAGATTTAAAATACAACCCTTAAATTATACCCTTCCTAAGCACCCGATATGATGGTCTTACCTAAGCTTTATACAAAGGAACTTAAAGCATAGCGGGGCAAGACGTTTTTAAGGGAGTCTCCCAATTATTCATATCAGGCTTCATGCCTTCAGCAACAAAAGCAACCATTCTCACTTTGGTTCCCAAAAGGCCAGGCTCTTTCCTTATCACATACTTCAGGCCAATCTCCCGTTTCAACTCCCTTTATAAAACAATCTCCAAGATTCTAGGCACAAGATTGAAACCACTTCTACATGAATTTATCCTACCATCTCAATCTGCAGTTTTCAAAGGTCGCTTGTTAGTAGAAAATACCATGTTAGCAATAGACCTAGTTCATGGCTATCAACAAGGCGAAGGAATAAAGAAATTAACATCAAGGTTGATAATGCAAAAGCTTTTGACACAGTCAGATGGGACTTTATTCTCAGTTGCTTATGGGAAATTGAGGTTCCAAACCAATTCATTCGCTGGATAGAAGCTTGCATTAGTACTGCCTCCTTCTCAGTTGCCTACAATGGTAACTTACACGGTTATTTCAGAGAAAAATATATTTAAAACAGGGTGATCAAATCCCACCCTATCTTTTTGTTATTGCTATGAACTACCTGTCTAAACTCTTAAATAGAGGAGCTGAGTACAGAAAATTTAGGTACCATTATAGATGCAAGTAAAAAAAACATACCCATCTTTGCTTTGCTAATAACCTCATGATATTCACATATGGCTCTTTCTCCTCTGTTCAAGCTATATTATCCATTCACTAAGAGTTTTAATCATCCTCACATGTATGGCTTTAAGCATCCCAAAGACTAACTTCTTTTTCTCAGGCATTCTAGACCTAGAAATCTCAGACATTGTAACCACCACGGCATCAACCATGGTACTCTTCCAGTCATGTACCTAAGGCTGCCTTCTGCACAAGAAAGCTATTAGTTTCAGATTGTGCTCCACTATTAAATAGAGTAAAGACACGAGTAAATAAGCAATCACTACAAGCAAAACAAGCTATTTGCGAGGAAAATCGTCCTTCGCAAATTTACAATGATTTAGCGAGGATTTTCTACGGGATTTGCGAGGGATTTGCTAAGGTCCCTTGCAAATCTATAACAAATTAGCTAGGGAATTGCGACAGACCGTAGCAAATCCCTCGCAAAGTTGACATACGTTTATGTCCCTAAACCCTAAACCAAAAAATCTATTGTGAGGGATATATGAGAGATCATAACAAATCTCTCACAAATTTTGATAAAAAAACTTTTAAAATTTTTCAAATTAATGGCGCAATTTGCCTAAATTTTGCGAAGGATCTTCGAGGAGCCGAAGCAAATCCCTCGCAAATTTTGGCGGAAAACATAAAATTATTCGAAAAAATAAAACTTTTGGCGCGATATGCAAAAATTTTGCGAGGGATATGCGAGAGATTTGTTAGGATCCTCGCGAATCCCTCGCAATATCTTTATCTATATAATCGAACACTCCTTTGAGCATTTTCCCAAATCCTAAAAAAAACTTCAACTCTATCACTTGATCTCCTCTCTCAACAATATTAGGTAAGGTTTTGATTTTTTTTAAAATTTCTTTAGTTATTTCATCAGAAATAGGATTGTAAATATTTTGCATGTTTAGTATTATCTTGGAATAGAATATTAAGATTGTAATTATCGAAATTTTTGGAAATAGTTTATGAAAATAATTTAATAAATTTCAATCATTCAAAAGTTTGAAAATTATATAGATTTAGAACTTGTAATATGTATGTGAAATGAACTAGTGTAGGAATTCTAGTTGTAGTATTGGAAAACAATTTTATGGATAGTGTTTTGTAGTTGTAGATATTGATTTTGATAAGAATTCAAGTTTGACCAAAGATTTAAACTTCTAAACCGCAAGATTATGGTTAGACGTTATAATATTTTGGACATCGAATCTACAAAGAGCAAAAATCAGCACATTCAATCCATAAGTTCCTTTGTTTAAGCTAGACTAATCATAAATTTTAATTTGTATCATATCAATACTACACTAGCAAATTCAATCAAAGATAGCAGCCAAAAACAAGAAACAAAGAAATGAGAATTAGATTCAAGGAATGGAGCATGCGATTCATGAGCTAAATAATTTTATTAGGTAGTCCAAATGCAATCAAGATGCAAGGGCTAAGCAAGAAATCACCATTCAAAGACAAGGAAAAAAGTCAACTAGTCCATTTCCATGATCCTAGTCCATTTGATAAATCCTAAATCAATTCAATCTCCCGATAGTGATCTAGAATTCATCAATCATTAAACACAAGCTTATGAGTTTACTAAACACCATAGACAACTATTCCCATAGGCTAAGCATGTGAAGCAAACATAAGAGTCTCTTGGGAGTTCCATCAAACACCTTCTGGACATGAAAATCCTAAGGTCTAGATTTTGAGTGATCAAATCTAATCTAGAATTAAGGATCTCCTAATCATGTGAATCTACAAGTTTCAAATCCTTAGCATCCTAACAAGCATCTAGATCTAGCCTAATCTACCTAACCCACAAATCACAAATGAGACTACTCACTAATCATGGTCTTAAAACAAGCATAAACACAAGTAGAAAGATTAATCATGATTAGATAAGAAAAATTAAGTTAAATATCCAAACTTTGCAAAGAGATGTCAAGATTCACAAATTATTGTTATCTTACACAAAAGAGTCAAAGAGAAAATCAAACTTAGGTGTAGCAAGTGTTTAGAATTGTATTTATAGTAAAATAATTTGGAATGGGTTGACCCGGGACAAACTAGATCAGATCTTGAGTTGTTTTGGTGATTTCAGGCGACTGACAGGCTAAGAGAAGAGGCATGGGTCGCTGAGATGCTTGCGTGGCTTGCCAGGCGATGCAGGAAGTGCCTGGCGACCTGAGTATCTGGAGGCGTAGGTCGCCAGGTTATGAGCATAGGTAGCCAGGTCTGGTCCGTCAAGGCTGATAGTTGCTGGCGGGCTGCGCATATGGAGTGTGGATAGCCAAGGTGAGGTCGCCAAGGTGTAGGGGAAGGCTAGCGACCTAAGAAAGGAAGTGTGGGTCGCCAGAACATACGTATGGGTCACCAAGACTTGCTCGAGGCGACTGGTGGTACATGCAGGAGCGTGCAGGTCACTAGGTTCGCCTGTCAGAAGCTTAAGCTTGTTAGTTTGACTCATAAGCTTCTGATACTCATTCTTGGGGGTTCCTTACGTCCTACTTGGTCCAAGTAACCTGAAAAAGGGTAAAGAAGATAGAATACAAGTGCTTATATACATCCTAATGGACTCTAAACACAAGACTCATAAACGCATATGAAATTAATCCTAAAACATCTAAATGCATCAACTAAATGATGAAAATACTTCTAAAAACTACTCCTAAACAACGAAAAATGTGATTACATCAACTCCTCCAGACTTGTCGTTTGCTTGTCCTCAAGCAAACAACAAAAGTCAAACCCTGAAGAAAAGTTTAAAGGCGATGACTCATAGCCAAAGGGAAGTGCAAATGTGATTAAACTGAGATCCTTAGGGAGAAGTAGCATATAGCAAAAGTATAAATTACTCTTTCGAACTTCGTCGTACTCATCGCAATTCAAATTTTTTTGCTAGTTAGCTTACGTCTAAACCTTTACAAGAACTCATATCCAACAATTCTTTAATATCCATTCAGTGATTAAATATGAAATCTCACCTATGGACAAGAACTCAAACGCAACTTGTCTTGGAAGAAAAAGGCTTTCGAATGAGTAGGAGAGGCTTTCTTTAAGTGCTTCATAGTTTTCTCTCAATGAAATTATGCAATTCAAGTAGTAAAATTGAGGGAGAAATGGACAATTTGCTAGTACAAAGACTAGCTTTCTCGAATTTATTCTCATCCCCAAGTATGCTCTCTAATTTTATCCTTCTTTCTTTCTTAACTAACCACCAAAAAGATACCAATCATTCCTCAATCAAGACTTTTGTTTTCTTTAGGAACACACTCTAAAGATTTTCACTTTTCTATTTTTTTTTCGTTATAGCTCTTATTTCACCTTTTACATAAATTGATCATTTCTTTTTAATCATTTGGACTCTAAGCTTTTTCTTTTCTTTTCTTAACTTAGGATCTTTTTTTTTCTCTTTTAATCACAACATTGAGCTATCTTTTCCTTTCTTCTTTCTACCCCTAGAGTGTATCATTTTCATCTTTTTCTTTCCTTAATGTTTATCTTATTGAATCCCTTTCAGTCATCACAAAACATTCTCAACCCATGATCATCAAGTATATGCACTCGAATCGATCCCCATCCTGTCAATACTAGTCTTAAAGCGAGACTAGTTCTAAGAAGAATCCTCTATGTCGTCCCAATACTCATGAATGCATCAAAAAGAGGTCTCACTCAATCAAGAACAATGTGGGGTTTGAAACAAAAAGGTTTGCGTTTAAAGGTGGGGTACCATTCTTAAAATGAGAATGACCACTCGAATTGGTTAAGGATGGTAAAAAATGATACGACCATTTGAGTGTCCATGTGTTTATATCGTGGTTAATGCATTTCAAGTCCATAAGCAAGATTAATTTCAAATTCCAATTTCGTTTAAGTTCATTAATCATTAGGTTTAATTCAAATCATGCAAGATCCAATTTAGACACAAACAATTAAGCTGAGAATTACGAGCATGGATTTTCCATTTTTTTTGGTTTTCTCAAGCTATATACTACTTCTAACAAGAGTATTGGTTGAATCCCTCAAAATAATCCACATACATGGCGGTTAAATCATTGTCCTCAAATGCATAGGCAACCTACGTGATTCTAAGGCTCAATTCTAAATATGCAAATGTGAAATGCAACTACATGATTCTTTTTCGGAATTTTTTAATTTTTTTTGATTTTTTGTGTTTTTCTATGTCATATCCATTCACAACTAAACACAGCTATATGAGACTCGAGAAGGAAGACAAAATAACTTAAAAGAATATTAGCAAACATTCTCCTCCCCCATGCTTACTCATCACTATCTTGGTGATTGAATAGACCCAACGAAGAAGACCAAACCACAATAAAACAAAAAGAAAAATTGTATGTACAATGATCATAGGAGATTGGTATCTTGAACAATAATGTTGGAGAACCACTGGGATTCATTGAGTGAAGTGAAAGAGACGGGTTACTTTGGCACCATTAAAATGAGAGTTGGTACCTACAATAAGCAAATACTACAAACTAGCTCATATACCATTCAAGTGCTCACAAGCAAACAACTAAGCTACCAAGTGTATAAACAAGGCATTTTCATGCTTATCTTGAATTAAAGTCACTCAATACATCAAGCTTAGACTTATGGGACAATCAAACTCCTCATTCCAATTTAATAGCTCACAAATCAATCTAAACTACCATGCATTCTCAAAATATACTTCTCTTCCAAAGAGCTTTATCATTGTTTTCCAAGAGAGCCTAAGTGACTCTAAGTGGAAGTTCAACCAATGAATCAACATTGATAGGTTTAGACTTAGCAATACTATCCAAGAGCTATAAAAAAATCAACAACCAAACTTTATCCAATTGAAAAAAATAAATGAAAAGCGAATGAAAATTGCATTTACAAAGGATACTCATGGGATTGCCTCTCAATTGCTTTTGTTTAATATCTCTAAGTTTGACATTGTATTTTTGGCGAACTAATGGGAGTTGGAATGAGAACCACCGAGGCTCTTAGCTTCTTTTTCCCCCGAGCTTGAATCTTATGACCCGTCCCATGATCTCTTCAATATGCATAGGCTCTTGTTTCATATAGGATCACACTTCTAACTCTTGTAAAAGGTTTAGAGAGGCCTTTACACTCGATCTTATACTCAACAACTCTATCCTAGTAACAAACCGGAATATAAGTCATCATTGGAACATCATGATTCCAAATAGGTGGTTTCTTAATCTTAGCTTCAATTTCTAGGTTGGAGAACAAGTAGTCAAAACTTTTTCCATCCAAGCAATCTTCATTTTCAACCGCGGCTTGCGCATCACCTTTACATTTCTTCGCTCTATGTCTTTTTGGCTTCTTCACTTCACCAAGCAAAGCTTCTTTAAAACCTTCTTCATTCCAAAACAACAAATTAAAACTTTCATTTAGATTAATCTCCTTGATTAGTTATTTTCACATTCATCGAGGGACTCCTTATAGTCTTTAGCATGCCCATTTGTGTTATCTTCACCATTGTCACTTCCATCAAACCACTTAGATGCTCCATCCATTTTAACATCAGCATACACTTTTCCTTTAAAGTCATGGATGATATCTTCTTCCCATGGAACGATTGTCCCACAAAAAGAAAGACTAGATCCCATCATGGGGTAGTACTTCCTTGGATTCACATTGTTGAGAACCACCCTTTTGTTTTTTAAATCAATAATAGCTCTGGCGGTCTCAAGGAAAGAGGTTCCAAAAAGTAAAGGAAAACGATATTTAGCCTCATCTTCATAACCACAAAGTCGGCATGGATAGTGCAATTCCCTATCTTGATTTGATAGTCTTCTAAAATCCTCTAAGGTTGCTTTGATGATGAATCTCCAAGAGATATAGGTGAAGTTTTAGTTTTCACCCCTTTGATATCATGCTTCTCGACTAAATCATAGGAGATTATATTAACAATTGCTCTCGTATCTACTAATGCATTTTCTTCATACAATTCTTCAAGCACGCAAGGGACCATGAACTTTCTGGGATTCTTCATTTTAGCTAACACCTTGTGCTCCATATTATACTTGGGTTATTCATATACCTTCAAGATCTCTTCAACCGCTTCTTTGTTAGAGAGTACACATTTGATGAACCGGATATGTCCCCGAATCCTTTTTAACTCTTCATCCTTTGGAACTTTAATCCCAACGCCGATCATTTCATTCTTGACCTTCGAAAACAACTTATTTTGAGCTTTTGTGTAAACAGGAGGAGGAAAATACAACTTAGCATACGGGTTGTCTTCAAGACTTAAAATTTTTTTCTCTTGTGCTTTTCCTTCAATGGGGGCTCATTCGTTACAATCAAACATTCAACTTGATCTTCAACAAGCTTTTTAATTGTGACTACCTCTTCCATTTGATTAATGGTTAGACCCATCACTTCTCCCATGTTTTGAGCTTCTTCAAAAGGCTCATCCATTCTACACCCAAGAAGTACATCAATTTCATACAAAAACTCTTCGTCATCCTTTTCTAGAGTTTCTTCTTCTTGTTCTACAAGGATAACATTACAATAATCTTTCGAATTGGTCTCAAGTTTACCAAGTAAGATGTATTTGCCATAACTCTTAGAAGTATATACCACTTGGGTTTATTGGTTATCCAAATTCTTGACATATGCCAAAAAAGGTGGTCAAAATTTGAATTTAAGTCACTCAATCCATCATCAATCTTTGCATTCACTCTTCCTTGTCCTTCCAAAATTTGCTTCATAAGCATTTTGGTCTCATCTTCTTGAAGTTGTTGAGGAGAAGAGTTTGATGAATTTGTTAGGAGCTTGAATTGTCCTTTGGGCGGGAAGTCTCTTTGTGTTTGACCTTGTTGTTGTTCCTTGAGGGTCGGGTAGCTTTGGTGTTGAGGGTTATCAACATTAGGAATCTGGTAACAGAGATTGTTTTTCCAAGGCTTGAAAGCGGGATTGTAGGGTCTATGATAGTATCCTCCTTGGATGTAGCACATGTCTTATATATCCTCTTGATCATCATCATTACCATGACCTTTACTACCTTCCACTTGATCCAAAACATTCACGAAACTTTGGTTCAACCTCGATAGCTTATCTATCTTGTCATTAAGCTCCTTGAACCTCAAATCTTCCCGGTAATTTCTATCATAGTCGCTCCCATAACTTCGATCACTTTGGGCGAGGTTTTTTTATCAAAGTATCACCTTCCTCAACACTAAGATTTGTGAAGCTTCCTCTACTAGTCGAATCCAAGGAGTTTCAATATTTCTCTAACATTCCTCGGTGTAAGATTCTTAGAAGAGAATCTTTTGCTACTCCATGGTGAGAGCAAGCTCTAGTGTAGAACTTTAACCTTTTGTACGCTTCATAAAATGACTCATTGAAACTTTGCTTGAAACTTGTGATGTCATTTCGGATTTTAGCGGTCTTTTGCTTTGGGAGGAACTTAGTCATGAACTCCTTCTTTACTTGTGCCCAAGTGGATACCAATTCTGAGGGGATGTTTTTCTCCCATTGAGCCACCACATCTCCAAGCAAAAATGAGAACAAAATCATCTTGATTGGCTCTTCTGAAACCCCATTTATCTTCACGGTTCTACATAATCTATCAAATAGATCAAGGTGATCAAGTGGATTCTCTGCGGGAAGCCCATTGAACCTTGAGTTTTTCACCATGTTGATCAAACTATGCTTGATATCGAAGTTGTTGGGTTGAACCGATGGTGGTTGAATATCCATTCTCCATTTTCTAGCGTTTGGCTTATCAAAAAGTGACAATCCTTTGTACATTTGGTTGGGCTCTAGGACGCTCTTGATGTTGAACCCCAATCCCTTGAGCTTCATTGTTATCCTCAACATTGTTCCCTCGATTGCCAACATGATGAGGATCCTCCATGCCTAAGCGTTGCAAATGCTCAAGCCTTTCTCTATCCCTTCTTGCTCTTTTATTCTCTCTTGCCAAACGTTGGATGTCTTCTACTTGCGGAGTTAAGTTTATTGGACGTGGTTTTGCAATTTCATACACCTATAAGACAAGAACCAACACTAAAACAAGATTTACTAACTTAACAAAAGGTAAAATTTCTAGTCTCAATAAGGAAACAAAAACTAAATGGCTAATAATGTTGCTCCCCGACAACGACGCCAAAACTTGATAAGACTTCAAGTTTGATCAAAGACTTAAACCTCTAAACCACAAGATTAAGGTTAGATATTATAGTACTTTGGATATCAAATCCACAAGGAGCACAAATCAAAACATTTAATCCATAATTTTCTTTGTTTAAGCTAGACTAATGATAAGGTTTCAATTGGTTTCCTATCAATATTACACTAGCAAATGCAATCAAAGATAGCAAACTCAAGACAAAAACAAGAAGCAAAGAAATGAGAATTAGATTCAAGGGATGAATCATGCAATTCATGAGCTAGGTAATTTGATTATGTAGTCTAAATGCAATCAAGATGCAAGGGCTAAGCAATAAATCACCACTCAAAGACAATGCAAGAAGTCAACTAGTCAATTTCTATGATCCTAGTCTATTTAATAAATCCTAAATCAATTCAATCTCCCGATAGTGATATATAATTCATCAATCATTAAACTCAAGCCTATTAGTCTACTAAACACCTTAGACAACTATTCTCAGAGGCTAAGCATGTGAAGCAATCATAAGAGTCTCTTAGGAATTTCATCAAACACCTTTCGGGCGTGAAAATCCTAAAGTCTAGATTTTGAGTAATCAAGTCTAATCTAGCATTAAGGATCTCCTAATCATGTGAATCTACAAGTTTCAAACCCTTAGCTCCTAACAAGCATCTAGATCTAGCCTAATCTACCTAACCCACAAATCAAAATATTAATCATGATTTGATAAGAAGAAAATTAAGTTAAATATCCAAACTTTGCAAAGAGATTTCAAGATTCACAAATGGTTATGATCTTACACAAAAGAGGCAAAGAGAAAATCAAACTTAGGTTTAGCAAGTGTTTATAATTGTATTTATAGTAAAATAATTTGGATTGGGTTGACCCGGAACAAACCGGATCGGATCTTGAGTTGTTTTGGTGATTTCAATCGGCTAGCGGGCTGAGACGAGAGGCGTGGGTCGCTGAGATGCTTGCATGGCTCGCCAGGTGATGCTAGAAGTGGCTGGCGAACTAAGTGTCTAGAGGTGTGGCTTGTGAGGTTCTGAGCGTAGGTCGCCAGGTCTAGTCCATCAAGGCTGATAGTGGCTGGCGGGCTGCGCAGATTGAGCGTGGATCGCCAAGGTGAGATCGCCAAGGTGCAGGGGAAGGTTGGCGACCTGAGAAGGGAAGCGTGGGTCACCGGGACGTACGCATGGGTCGCCGAGACTTGCTGAAAGAGGCTGGCTGTCTATGCAGGAGCGTGCAGGTCCCCAGGTTCGCCTGCCGGAAGCTGAAGCTTGTCAGTTTTGACTCCTAAGCTTCGGGTACTCGTTCTTGGAGGTTTCTTACGTCCTAATTGATCCAAGTAACTTGAAAAAGGTAAAGAAGAGAGAATGCAAGTGCTTATATACATCCTAAGGGACTCTAAACACAAGGCTCATAAATGCAAATAAAACTAATCCTGAAACATCTTAATGCATCAATTAAATAATGAAAATACTTCTGAAAACTATTCCTAATCCGCTTAAAATGTGATAACATCAAGATTGCATTATTTTATTTAATAAATAGAAATATATTATTTAATGTTTTGTAATTAAAAGTTTTGAATGATAATATTATATTTTGCTTTTAATATCAAAATAATAATTTTCTTATATTTTAAAAAACAATTATTGCCCCTCACAAATTCGTAGCAAATTTGCGAGGATTTGCGAAGGAAGTTTAAAATTTTGATTTAAATTTTTTAAAAAAAAAAATGCCCGTCGCAAATCCATGGCAAATTTGCGAAGGACGTTTTTAGAAAAAATTTAATTTATTTCTATTTAAAAAAAATTATTGCCCCTCCTAAATTCGTAGCAAAACTGTGAGAGACTTATTTCCTCGTAAACTAACCCTCGCAATTTTGCAACAATTTTGCAAAGTATTTACGGCAAAATTTTATTTGCGAGTAACGATTTGCGAGGGAATCGGTTTCGTCGTAAATCCCTCGCAAATCGTCTATTTTCTTGTAGTGTATTGAACTTAGTAATAGCAGGGATTTCTAACATCTGGTGCACAACTTTTGTTCTGCCAAAAAAAATAATCAAAGATATAAAGTCCATCTGAGGAGAATTCCTATGGCATGGTCACACAGAGGGTCCCCACTCTGCAAGAGTAGCTTGGTCAATTGTTACACTAAGCAAAGATAAGGGTGGGTTAAGCTTGCGAGACTTGGACAGTTGTAATATAGCTAATGCTTTTAAGTTTATACGGATGGTGTTTTTTAAATAAGGGCTTATCTGGGTGGGATGGTTTGAGCAACAAATGTTAGGGAATTACTTTGTCCAACTTCTGGACTACAGAGCCAAAATCAAAGAACTCTTTGTTGATTAATACTCTCTTAAAACTAAGAGAGGTTGTGTATCCTTGGATAAAGATTGAAGTGGAAAATAGAGTAACCTGCAACTTATGGACTGATAAGTGGTCTTAACTGAGAAGCATGTTCGATAACATGAGACCTGAGGATATGACAATTTGGTATCCAGAGGAATGCGAAGCTCAATGAGTTGTGGAGAGAAGGAATCTCGTGTCTCCCACCTGCAAGATCTGAAAAACTATTCTCAATTCAGGTACACATGAGTAACATGTCGCTAATTGATGCTGAGGAAAAGTATGAATGGTGGATAAATAAATCTAAGGGAAGCTACTCAACAACGTCAATATACTTAGCCATAAAGAAACACATGTCCAAGGTAGCTTGGGCCAAAATCTTCCGGAACAAAAGGGGAATCCCTAAACAGAGTTTCCTTACTTAGTTGTTCGTTTTGAATTGTTGCGCCCTACAAGGGATAGGCTAAAATCTTGGGGGTTACAAGTGGACTCTCTATGCTTATTATGTGGAAAAGAAGATGAAAGTAGAGAGCACTTATTGTTCAATTGTCAATTCTCATGGTAGATCTAAAAAGAGATAGTAAGGAGATGCAAGGTCCAATCGTTTCGTAGAAGAAAAGACATTGTGAACCAATTTTTGCATCTCACTGGGAATAAGGTCACTAAAAGGCTCGCCTTCCTCTCTAGGCAAGCCACAATCTACTCAATTGGCGTGAGAGAAATCCAAGACATCACTCGGCACACCATCAATCGGTGGACCTCCTCCTCCATCTATTTGATAGAGTAATAAGGGAGAGAACCTTAAGCTATGCCAATCGAACAATGGGCTCACTTCAGCAATGCTTCGTGCATGGTTTTCCACTCAGCTAACGGCGACTACAGCTACAGAGTAACCCTAGATCATATCCTAATTGTGGCTGCAGAGATATGATTTTGTAAGTGTAATAACTCAGGTGGTTATGGTTACCAAATTGGTCAACCGTTTTTTTGGGTAGATCCAAATTAAGGAATATGACATTGTTCAAATTAGACTTTTCTTTTGATTATATTTTAACTACTCTTGTGGATCTAATGGATCAAAAAAATGTGGCCTTTAAACTTTATATTATTTTCTTTTTTATTTAAATAAAATATCTGTTAACAACAAAAGTAATATAAGGGTTTATTTAGAATATAATATTCTCTGTGTCAAAATATATGAAATTTAGAGATGTTGCACACAAATTAATAAATTTGTAAAATGTCTATTGTTATTTTTCTTTATTATTTTGAAATAAAAATTAGTAACTGACATTAATAGAAGGACAAAAGAGAGAAATAGTTGTCAATTTTACATTGAAAACTCAAAAATTTATTAATAAAACAACAAAAATTTCCTTGAACATCCATTTATTTTGAAAATGTAAGAAGTATCACCATACATGGAAAATAGCTAGCTAACGTAGAAAAGTTTCAAATACATATCTATATGAACTTCAAAATGGATCCTTTTAATATCGTTTAAAGTTTTGCATAAATATTAACAACTAATTACTATTTTAGTTTTAGTTAATACGTTGTTGCATAAATATTAAAAATTAACTACTATTTTTGTTTTATTTGATACATTGTTTTATTTAATTTTGTTAATTAGTGATTTAAAACAATATGGATAACTGTAAAATTTGTAAAACATTTTGTATTGAAATATAAAACAACACCTATAAAATTATAATGAAATGAAATTTAAAACTTAAAATGACATATAATATAAATGCAAGGAATACAAAATAAAAAAATGTAATATAATAGATATAATACATTTAGTTAATGAGTTTTAGAAGGTATTATTGATAAGTTCTCAAAAAAGGAAGCATAAGATTATCGATTTTTAGCATTTTAATAGTACAAAATTCACCCGTTCAATGGAATAAATTTTTGTACCCCTAAAATACATATCGAATATTGTTTATTTTGATACTTCCATATATATTAAATATACGAATTAGAGAAATATTCTCGAATCAAAGTACTCCCTCTCTTTTGTTTAAGATTATAACACATTAATTAAGAAATCATTAAGTTTTGTAGTTTTTTACAATCAAGACATCATTTATCATCAACTTAATCACAGTTTAACCAATAGAAAATTTAAATGTAGAAAACAAATAGTCAGAAATGCAAAAAAAATATATTTAATTTTGTTTTGAAAACTGAATTTTTTTAAAAAAAATTAAAACAAAAAATTGAACGTTATTATGGTCTTGAATTTCAGCCTTTATCTATTCAAAATATGTAATTCCAAATTGAATGTTGACAAAAAAAATGTAATTACAAATTGAAGTGGTTACTACACGATTAATAGCTTCTGCTAAGAGCAGTGAGGCAGAAATGTGAAGCAATATTCCCCATTATACTACGACGTATAATGAAGCAATATATATTCTCCATACCATTATTAGTTATATATGATTAGAGAGTTACAGAAATCAATATCAACCATATCAGTAACACTCCACATGGTTAATAAAAAATCTAAGTACTAATTCGGGAAGGGATATATAGTTTTTGCAGTTTGATGATCTTGATCTTGAATGTCTTGTGATGCTTCGTATACTGCCTATTGAGAAAATCCACTGATTTATAGTATAATAGGATGTTTTAGATTCTTTTTTTTAATATGATATTTTCAAATGTTTGTTCAAAAATTAATTTTTTGTAACTCTTACGGCCTTTATATTCTTCCAAATATATTATTATTATTAGTCGAATTTTATGTTTCAAATGTATATAGATTATTAAACTTCACATTTTAGCTAAAATATTTTATAATAAATACACAAGATTATTGTAGGACCATTGTAGTGAGCAGTGACTTCTGGTCATTAATATAATTCACATGCATGACATGACAACCTCGAGAATCCAAAGTCTTGAAAGTCGACGTATTTACTAATGTTCCGCGACGAATTATCCATATGTGTTGGGGATAAATGAATTTTCCCATTACTTATGACAAACTTTAAATAACATCATTCATAAATTAAACTATTATAGAAAATCATTTATTTCCGCCGATGATATTAATTACAAATTAGTGTATAAGCACTCCAAGTGATAGAAAATCTGTTGAAAACAAAAGGTTTACGATAGAAAATCTGTTAATATATTAACTTCTTCTTTTTTTGTTAAAGAAATATATTAACTTCTTACCGATCAAAATTAATATATTTGAATTTACTATTACTTTATGCATGTCTCACTGCTTGAGTAGTATCCCCACCAATCTCTGACATATTTTCTCTCTCTTAAATTTGTGTAAATTTGATTGTCTTATAGTGCAGGCAAAGCAATCACCCATGACTATTTTCTTTTTGTCAACTTACCGAATCGGAAAACTCAAACCGAATTTAACCAAAAAATTCGAAATGGAATCCAAACCGAACTTTTCAAAAATTCGAATGAATTCTATAGGGTTGAGGTTTGGAATCCGAACCCAAACCAAACCCGATCCGAAATGTCTAGTCCTACCCGGACCTTAAATCTTCTTGGTTTCTTCTGTCATGTTGCTCCCAAAATCACGATCAACACACGGAAACGATCGAATCACGACGTCGAAACAGATCGATTGAGATACGAAGAAGGAAAAGAAGAAAACAGAAGTGCAACAAGAGATAACACAGAGATTTGTTTACCCAGAGTTTACCGATTTGTGGCTACGTCTCCGGGGCCTGGTGTAACACCCGCGTTCGGAAATCCGAACACTTAAGTC
>OVAN01004663.1:0-25303 GCA_900406275.1 Anastatica hierochuntica
GCTGCTTCAGCTTCCGAGCTTGCCACTTGTTAGGTGGGACATCTCCGTCGGTGATGTAACCTCTTATCTTGTTGCGCCAGTCTTCCCCTTCGCCACTTCCTTTGAGTGTCGTAGCGCCGGGCTCGTCGCCAAGATCGTCCTCGTGAAGGGCCATAGTCTGCGGCAAAACTAGCAGCGTTCTTTGGGCTCTAGAGGTCGGTGCCTTTAAGACGTCGCTAATACTGGGCTTGGCCAGGGTTTCGACTGGGATCGTACGGCGCGGGCTATCCGTAGAAGCGGAGGCCAGCGCGGCTAACGCATCAGCGGCAGAGTTTTCCTTTCGCGGGACTTTGGTTAAGGAAAAATCCTCGAATTCGGCAGCTGCCATCTAAATCAGCTTCAGGTACGCGGTCATGCGGTCGTCCTGAGCTTCGTACTCCCCATTGAATTGGTTCGCAACGAGCTGAGAGTCGCAGAAGACGTTGAGCCTTGATGCATGAACTGCCTTTGCCAGACATAGCCTGGCAAGCAGTGCTTCGTACTCGGCCTTGTTGTTGGAGACCGGGAAGGCCAGGCGGAAAGACTGTTAGATGGTCTCGCCGGTTGGAGAAACGAGCTGCACCCCAATACCCGACCCCTTGGCGGAGGAGGAGCCGTCCACGTGCAGAGTCCTAGTATCTAGGTCTTCCGTGTCCGGGCTCAATTCAGGTGTTACCTCTATGATGAAATCGGCGAGGACCTGTGACTTGAGTGCGGTTTGGGGCTTGTACTCGATGTCGTATTCGCTGAGTTCAATCGCCCACCGGGCTAGACGCCCGGACTGTGTTGGACTGTGGAGTATGGTGCGAAGTGGATGGTTTGACAGCACGGTGATGGAATGAGACTAGAAGTATGGGCGAAGCTTCCGGGTCGACGTAACCACGGCCAGCGCTACCTTTTCAGTTACCATATACCTGGTCTCGACGTCCACCAAAGATTTGCTGATGTAAAAAATAGGCTTTTGCTCGTTGCTTTCCTCCCGCATTAGCACTCCGCTGACCGCTGCGCTAGAGACAGCGATATAAAAGTACAAAACTTCCCCGGTTTCTGGCTTGGAAAGTATCGGAGGCGTGGTGAGGTATGCCTTTAGCTGGGTGAACGCTTCTTCACACGATTCATCCCATTCAAACTTCTTGTTTGAGCGCAGCTTTTGGTAGAACGGAAGGCACTTGTCCGTAGAGCAGGAGATGAACCTGCTGAGGGCCGCTATTCGCCCGGTGAGCCGCTGCACCTCGCGCATCGTGGTGGGGGACCTCATGTTGATGACAGCTGAAAGTTGTTTAGGGTTTGCTTCGATACCGCGCTGAGTCACCAGATACCCCAGGAATTTGCCCGAGGTAACGGCGAAGGTGCACTTGGTCGGATTAAGTTTTATCCCGTACTTGTTGAGGACAGAGAAACATTCGCGCAGGTATCCGACATGATCATCCTCTCTTAGTGATTTGACCAGCATATCATCGATGTAAACTTCCATGGTCTTTCCGAACTGCTCGGAGAACATCTTATTCACCAACCTTTGGTACGTTGCACCAGCGTTCTTGAGGCCGAACGGCATCACCTTATAGCAGTAAAGTCCGTGATCGGTAACGAAAGCCGTCTTTTCTTTGTCATCCGGATGCATGAGTATTTGGTTATACCCGAAGAAGGCATCCAGGAATGATAAAGGCTGGTTCCTAGTTGTTGCTTCGACCAGTCGGTCTATGTGTGGGAGTGCGAAGCAGTCCTTCGGGCACGCTTTGTTAAGATCGGTGAAGTCCACACAAACGCGCCACTTACCGTTCTTCTTTTTGACGACCACTGGGTTGGCTAACCAATCCGGGTACTTCACTTAAATAATTGAGCCAGCCTTGAGCAGGCGTTCGACCTCCGTGTTGACAGCCTCCGCTCTCTCCGTGCCGAGCTTCCTCCTCTTTTGGCGTACTGGTTTGAAGGTCGGGTCCACGTTGAGCTCATGGAATGTGATGTCCATGTCTATTCCCGGCATGCCATCTATGGTCCAAGCAAATGTGTGCTTGTTATCCTTGAGGAACGCGACCAACTCCCTAAAGATCTCCTTCTCCAGATTCGCTCTGACGCCTACGCAATGATTGGGATTTCCCGGGTCGATGCACACCTGCCGAATTTTACCGAGCTCAGGGTTGGATGGTTCAGCTTGGTCCACCGCCTCCGGGCTCGACTCTGGTGTTCGGATTTGGAAGATGTACTGTTCTTGGGACCGACGCAGCTTATTCTCGTTCACGTAGCACAATCGTGCCGTACGCTGGCTCCCATGAACATTGACCACCCCGTGCTCCGTGGGAAACTTCATACACTGATGGTTGGTCGATGGTACGGCTCTCATCGAGTGTATCCATGGCGTCCCTAAGATAACGTTGTATATGTCGGGAGCTTCCACCACCGTGAACTTGGTTTCCATCTTCACGCTGCCTATGAAAGTGTTGAGCCGGATTGTCCCCATATACATGGTAGTTGCACCGTTGAAGGCGGTGAGAGGTTGTTTTGACTTCTTTATGCGGTCCTCGGGGATTTCCATTTTGTCGAGCGTCTCTTTGTAGAGAACGTTGTCGGAACTGCCTGAGTCGATCAGAGCCCGGGCTATTTCGCAATCCTCGATCATTAACTCGAGCACTAGGGCGTCATTGTGAGGCTGCGCGACGCCCCGCGTTGGCCATTCCGAAAATTCGATGACGGTGTCGTCCCTGATCGCAGCTTGGACGTCGTCGGTGCTCGAGTTTGCTTGCCTGTTGTAGCTCTTGATTGACCGAACTGTGCCATTGAAGAATGTACTCGGTCCCATATTCATGTTGATCCACTTGTGAGCTGTGGGCGGCTCCGCCCGCTCCGTCTGTCGTGTGTCCCGATCTCGCTTTGGTGGGTTCATGTCACTGTGAGGGCGCTCTCCCTCGCGGTCCTCGTTCTTCCGAGCTAGCTCCTCCGCCTTGTACTTGTTGAACAAGTACTGCTTGAACCCGTAGCACTCCTCCGTTGTGTGGCCCGAGGTGTTGTGGAACTCGCAGAATTTGTCCGAGGTCCTGGGTCCGTCGTTTCGGGTCCAGGTGTTGGACCTGGACTTATAGTTGGAATTGGACCCCATATCCTTTCGGAGCTCTGGGAGTTGGATACTTGAAACGACCTATGCTTGGAATTGCTTCCTTCTGACCGGTGCCCGTTGGAAGACCGCTTACTATCCTTCTCGTCCTTAGGCTTCTCTTTGGACGCTGTCTTCGTTGAGGAAGCGTGCTTTTCCGCGTATGCCTTCTTCTCGTCCTCAATTTCCACGAACCGGGAAGCTCGGTGGAGTGCATCCTCCAAGGAGGTAGGTCGGTTTAGCATCAGGTCTTCCCGGAGCCGGGAATTGTACCAAAGGGCATTACGCAAGGCTGCGATGCCTGCCTCGTCACTGACGACCTCATTGGAGATAACCGCTTTAAACCTGGATAGGAACGACCACAAGGATTCGTCCTTCTTCTGGGTCATTGTCCAAAGGTCGGCATCCGAGGCGCCCTTCTCGATAAACATCGAGTAATGCTTGATGAAGGCGGTTGATAACTCATTGAAACTGTCAATAGAGTTCACCTTCAAACGGGAGAACCAGTTTAGAGCCGCCCCTGACAGATTTTCGACGAAAAGCTGGCAATATCCAGCGTCTTTGTCGGCTTCATTGAACTTTGTCCGACCCATGGCAATGAGCTCGGGGGTCGGTCTTTCCCTCGTAAGGCGCAATCTTGAGTTTGACGCTCGGGATTACGGCTCCCACGATCCGGCTCGTGAAGGGTGTCCGTTGAGTTTCCTCCAGCACCCGGTGAACCTCAGGGGCCGAGCTGGTTGCCTTATAAATTTGGGACTGCATAGTCCGGAGCTCGGCGGTCGTTTCGGCGAGCGTTTGCTTTAATGTCTGAAGCTCGGAGTCCGCATGGGCTGACATCCCTCCCAGGGCCGAGTCTTGATGTCCTTGATCCCAATCTCTGGACCTCCGATCAATGGGGGTCACCTCATCGCCAGGCCGGGCTGCCGGAGCACGGAGCTCTCGCGGGGAGACCGAAGCGATGGAGTTTATCATCGCGAGCTGGACAGCTTGGACTTGCGCCAGTTCTTCAAGTCGCTGCCTTGACTGCCAATCTTGCTCTTCATGTCGCGTAGTCCGTTCGATCAGCAGGGCGAAGATACTCCGCATGTTCTCCGGGACCTGATCAAGGGCCGCCTGGGTTTCGAGGGCTGGAGGCAATTGGTTCTGCTCTTGAATCCCGGGGGTATGACCGGTGTTGTTGCCACCGTGAACTCCTGGAAGAGTGGGGCTGGTTTGACAATCGGCTCCGTTGTCGCCCGATATGTTATCCTGAAAGCAAACAACAAAGAGAACGAAAAACGGAAACACAATGTAACTGACTTACGTGAAATGTGGATGTAGCAAAGTGGAATCTCGCTCCTTCTAGCGCCAATTGATGGATCTAGAATCCACACAGAATACGGGGTGTATGATTTGCGATAATATATTAGAAAATGTTGCGATTTTATTTATTTGTTGTTTTTGAAAAGTTTACAAGAGTTTTCAGCTGAATTCTCCAAAGAAAAGTCGGTCACTTTCCTCAAGCCCTTCCTTCTTCTTTTATACACCTTTAGGTCTTGTAACCCCCCCCCCAATCAATGCGTATTTACTTCTCCTATTTATGTCGATTCCTCCGTTTTTATTTCTTTCGGCTTGAATTCAATGGGCTTCCTTCCTTCTTTTGCGGTTTGGGCTAAGTGTTACACGATGGGCCTTGACGGCCCACCAGCATTTCGGTTCTTTAATTGACTCTCGGGTCGGTTCACTCTAAATCGGATATGGGTGGAAGCCACCTCCTCCAGATTTCGAATCCGATATTCGAGAAATTTAAACATGAACAATACTAAGTTGAGTACGTTAAAACTAAAAAACACTCGCACGGTCGAATCTCTTGTTTATTTTTATTATCTAATCCACTAAAAAAATATCTTAACCCTTTCATTGTTGAGTTTTGATATTTCAGTCGAAATAACTCTTCTGCAATTTTAGTACATCATTAATAAATTACATAGGTAACACCATTCGATAGGTCACATCTATAATAAAATCATTTTGTCTAGGAAAACATAGGTCAGGCCATTCGATATTGGACGGTCGTTTGGCGTTGAGTTTTGGATACAGATATATCAGACCTTAAGTATTGAAGTTGTAACAACGAATTGTAAAATTATATTAGAAAGACGTGTATTCATGTTTAACCAAAAAAAACATGTATTTATGTTAGTAGTATACTACTACTGATGTGTTTTCGTCCGAAATTAAATGTGTATATATATATATATATATATATATATATATGTGTGTGTGTACAAATAAAACTTTGGAAAAAAATTGCACTATAATTCCTAAAATAATTAGGTCTTGTGGAAATAAATTCTACACATAAATAGATAGACATATTCGGCCCAGAGATGGCACCAGCACATGCCCCTCTGATTTTTCTGTACTAGCCACGTGGGATAAACAAATCGTTCTCACCTATAAAATATCATACGTCAAAGTTTTTGCATCAGAAAATTAAACCGTAACCCTAATCACATTCTGTCTTTTGGCACATTGGAGACTGAAAATGGCGTCTCATGTTGTTTCTAACGCACAAAAACCACACGTAATCTGCGTGCCATACCCGGCTCAAGGCCACATCAACCCCATGCTGAAAGTTGCTAAGATCCTCCACGCCAAAGGCTTCCACGTCACCTTTGTCAACACAGTCTACAACCACAACCGTCTACTCCGGTCCCGTGGACCCAACGCTCTAGACGGGCTTCCTTCGTTCCGGTTTGAGTCCATCCCCGACGGTTTACCAGAGACAGAGGAGGATGCCACGCAGGACATCCCTGCCCTTTGCGAGTCAACCATGAAGAACTGTCTGACTCCTTTTGCGGAGCTTCTCCGGCGGATCAACGCCCGAGATGACGTCCCTCCAGTGAGTTGTATCGTATCTGATGGTAGTATGAGTTTTACACTTGACGCCGCGGAGGAGTTAGGTGTCCCAGAGGTTCTCTTTTGGACCCCCAGTGGATGTGGCTTCATGGCTTATTTACACTTTTATCTCTTCATCGAGAAAGGTTTATCTCCTTTTAAAGGTACGTGTTCGTCCATTGATTATTAATTGATCTAGTTGATGTTCAAATCGAAAAACGATGTTACGAAGATCCATATAATTAAATATAATATTATAACGTATATTTTGATATCAAAATTATATTTTATCTATGGCGATTTAGAAAATCTAAATATGATCTAATATAATCGAAAAATCTATAAACACAATCATAAACAACAAATAAATAGATGTATTGTACTTATTTTATTTAAAATTATTTAATATTAAATTACAAGTTTTGCATTTTCTATTGTTTTTAAATTTATATTTGCAATTTAAATCTTTGAACCTAAATAGATTAAAATAAAATCAATTATAAATTATAAAATTAGAAAAAATCAAAGGAAATATTTCAAAATAACAATCACTTTTTTCTTTTATTTTTTACTTTTTTTAAGAGTTAAGTGTTTTAAAATGAATTTTTTGTATAATAACTTTATTATAAATTGACACATCTCGTCATCTAAGTTAACGATTACACATGTCAAAATTTCGTGAGTTATATAATTATGTCTACGTATCACACTCACATTAAACGCGTTCAAATATAATAAATCATACATCAAGAAATGATAATGGGTTTATCATGTAAAAAGTCTTTTTTTTATTATCGATTTTTCTAACTAGATTTGATACAGGTTTTTTTGGTTTATCAAGTTGTTTGAAACAAATCCCACTTTCACTGAAGAGTGAATTTGCCTTATAACAAACAAAACATCTTTAAACATTTAACCACAATAAAAGAGTTATAACCAAAAGAATATTAATTACGTTTTTAGTTTTCCAAAAAAAAAATATTGAGGGTATTTTACTAAAATATTCTCAAATTCTTTGAAACCCAAAAAATTTGGGGCAACAGAGTAAACATATTTTTGTAAATTAAAGGTGAGTTAGTGAGTTAAAAATGGTGTTTTTTCTTTTTCACTAATTTTTCATAAAAAAGTATTTTGGCAAAAAAAATAATAACGTGAGAGGTTTACAACCTAACCCGTAATAGAAGTTGAAGGGAAAAATGTGTTTGAGAAGTGTATTTTGTGAGAAAAAGAACAAAAAATGAAAATTTGATAACAGCAGCAAAAGTGTGATACTATAACAAACAAGAAATAGAAATGTAAAAAAAACACGTAAAAGTGAATAAAACCCGTAACAGCTGAATGCAATTAGTTAATTTCGTAGTTCTGAAACTACACTATCAATCTAAATGCATCAAATTAATGTTTATGTTATTTTTACGCATTTTTTTCATGAGTTGTGCATTAATTTCCATTGGCGAATCAAATAGTTAAATAAAAATATGATGGATTTTGTAGATGAAAGTTGCTTGACAAAGGAACACTTGGACACAGTAATAGAATGGATACCGTCAATGAATAATCTAAAATTAAAAGACATTCCTACTTTCATCCGTACAACTAATCCCAAAGACATAATGCTCAATTTCCTTGTCCACGAGACCAATCGAGCCAAACGTGCCTCTGCTATCATTCTCAACACGTTCGATGACCTCGAGCATAACATCATCCGGTCCATGCAATCTATTTTACCACCGGTTTATCCAATCGGACCGCTTCATCTTTTGGTAAACCGGGAGGTTCAAGAAGATAGTGAAACGGTAAGGATGGGGTCGAATTTGTGGAGAGAGGAGACAGAGTGTTTGCATTGGCTCAATACCAAGTCTCCAAACAGTGTGGTCTACGTTAACTTTGGGAGCATAACGGTAATGACCGCAAAGCAACTCGTGGAGTTCGCTTGGGGTTTGGCGGCAACAAGAAAAGATTTTTTATGGGTGATCCGGCCAGGTTTAGTAGCTGGAGAAGAGGCTGTGATTCCGCTGAATTTTTTAACCGAGACAGAAGACCGAAGGATGTTGTCGAGTTGGTGTCCTCAGGAGAAAGTTCTTTCTCATCCGGCGGTCGGAGGATTTTTAACGCATAATGGATGGAACTCGACGCTTGAGAGTATTTCCGTTGGAGTTCCAATGGTGTGTTGGCCGTTCTTTGCAGAACAACAAACAAATTGTAAATTCTGTTGTGATGAGTGGGGAGTGGGTATGGAGATTGGTGGAGACGTGAAGAGGGAGGAGGTTGAGGCGGTGGTTAGAGAGCTGATGGATGGAGAGAAAGGACAAAAAATGAGGGATAAGGCAGAGAAGTGGCGGCGGTTGGCGGAGAAAGCGGTGGAGCATCCGTGTGGTTTGTCCGTCGTGAATCTAGAGACGGTTGTTCATAAGGTTCTCTTGGGACAGGTCCCAAAAAAAGTCAAGATTAATAGAAAAGCATGGGATGGTCCTAATATATGATGTGTTGTATACTATATAGTACTATAATTAATCAGCAATAAATAATTGATGTTCTTGCTTTCATGTATGTAATAAAGTAGTTGAATGGAGTTGTTGGGAGATGTAAGACCATGATTAATGGGAATTTTAGGAAGAGTTTTTAAAATAAATTTAATACTTTATTATAAGGGATTCTTAAATCTTTATAACTCCTAACAATAAAATATATATATTTTTGTTTTTTAAGAACTTCTTCTTTAAATCCCATTAATCATGTTCTAAGGACATCTCATTGGTAGATACTATGATGGGTTTTTCAAAAAAAAAAAAAAAACTATTATTTTAATTATAATTAATATTTTTTATTATTTTAAATTTTATTTCATCAACGAGAATGTGACAAATGGCACCCGAGTTTCTTACAAAGAAACTCTCATTGAGATACGACTCTATTTTATTTATCACCTCTTTCTTATTTTCTAATTTTTTATTCTTTTTTTCCGAAGAAACTCCCTTTAAAAAATTGGCGATGAGACCTCGCGGTGCGAAAGGGTTAAGAAAAAAAAGAAAAAAAAAACAAAAAGGCGACGAAAGAAACGATCTGCAATCGAGCGCCGCTTTTCCTCCGGTGTCTGGCATAGATCCGGCGCCGGAGCTCTCTCTCTCTTAGCTCCTCCTTAGTTTTCCTTTGCCTTTGTTCCCTCTTTCTTCTAACTTCTATATGCTTGGGACTCTAGTTGTTTTGGATTCTCAGATCTAAAATCTATCAAAAGATATCTTAGATCTTTGAGTTTTCAGAGGTTTCTGGAGTCATAGCGAGTTGGATCTGCAAGGAGGAGGTCTTCAGTGGCCGGCTTTTAGTGTTAGTGGTACGGAGAATTTTTTCAACATGTGGATATGTCGTGCTAAAGAAGACGTTAGCTCGTGACGGTTCGAAGAAGATCATCTACGTAGCTCTGATGACTAGCGAAGAAACTGGTTTGGTGTTACTGCAAGGATGGGTGGTTTGAGCTCGGTAATGAAACTATCACCTTTGCCCATAGTTCTTCGTTTTCGGTTTCACTTTAGTTAGTTATGATTTGTTTTTTGTTTCGGTGGATTCTCTGTTTCCGACTTCCTTGATGACTAGTCTAGAATTAGTAATTTAGGTTAGCTACGGTTTACTCAGATGGGATTTGTCGTTGGTGTTTTTGTTGTTTAGTTTCTTATTTTGAACTTGCTTAATACGTAGTTCCTGCAGGCAGATTCCGAAATCCAATTATGGATCAGAGCGATTTCTGCGTAAATTGCGTGGTTTGTGTTCTCGTGGCTTCAATAAATTGGGAGCAATATAATGAGACAATAACAAATCACCAATTCTTAAGCTTATTAAGGCAAGGAACTTCATTCTATCAAGTTCAGAATTGTCGTTTAGGTTGTCTTTGTTGTTTCTTTTGTTGTAAGTCTTTTTTTAGTTTTTGTTTCGTTCTTGTATCCACTTGTGGCTCCGGGATTGTGTATCAATCGCCGACTTTTGGCTCCGGGATTGTATATGTACAACCGCCGGTTTTGTATCTGTTTTTCGCTCTGTTTTTAATAAAATTCCAGATGAAAAAAGTAATTGCCGATGAGAATGTTCTAAAAGCATTAGCATTGGTGAGATACTCATGTGAGTATCTCACCAATATAAGTAATAATATATTTTATATAATTTAGTTATATAATGAATTTTAATTTATAAAATAATGTTTAAATCAATCATAATAAAACATGTGTTAGGTGTGTTTCTCATTTTTTTCATTTGAGATACTCATCTCATTTTCTTTCTCTTATTTTTATTATTTTTCAATTTTTAATTGTGATAAACCAATTGAAAACTCTATTTAAAACTTCTCAATATAGATGCTCTAATGATGTGTTGCGGAAGCACTTGAAATCTAGTGCTTTAGTCTGATTCCAGAATAGTCAAATGTGTCGCAAATTACAAATTAAAGCTGCAAATTCAATATTATAATATTTAAGAGATAAAAATAAAGGTTAAAATTTAAGGTTTGTAAATAAACAAAAAATTGATTATATGAATATTGAAAGATAGAAAAATAAAAGTTCCGTTGAAAACTATTAAAAAGGGGATAATTGCAAATAAAAAAGAATGTAAGAAATATATATGAAAGACACATGAAACATGAATGGCGAAAATTCAAATAAATGGGTTAATGTGGTTTCATTTCTCTCCCATCTTTCAAAAAATTTCACCAACGGAAACGGACAAAAGAAACATGAATGGCGAAAATTGTTAACAATAAGTAACTGTGAAAATATCTCATATCAAAAATTTAAATGAACTAAAAAATTACCAATTAATAGTTCACATATTGTCAGAGTTCAAAAAATTTAAATGAAAATAAAAAATTTAATTTTTAGTTCAAAAATTTAAATACTAATGTATAAGGAACATTGGTAAATTCATTTATTACCAATTAATTTTAAGTTAGAAGTCCACATATTGTCAGAGTCCAAACACACGTTACTCCACCGAACCGTAATCGATCTGGTCTAATGTCGATCGATTTAAAACAAAAATTAGCTAATTAATCTAGTCAATAAAACCCAAAATTGATCATCTACTAAGTTATTGTGGAGAGTAATGACTATATGAACTAGAGGGGGCATAAAAAGAATATCCCACATAACATGTTTAGATATTTCTTAAATCTTATATATCAATTGAAGAGATGGAGAGAGAAAATGAGAAGATAAAATCTTATGTGACAATCAAAGGGAATTTTGATGAAAAACTAACCAGTAGAACAATTTTTTCATAAAATAAAAATCCAATTTTAAAATTATAGAGATACTACCAATAAATTTATTTCCAAATCAAAAATCGATTTATATACAATCCAAAAATTTTCAAACTACTTTCCAATATTATTAACATAAATATATAATAGTGAAACGAAATTTATATGGCTGTGAAAAAAATTTCTTATTGAAAGGAAGTACGCACATGGTTCTCTAGAAAACATTTTTTGTCGTATTTCTGATATGTTTGGTTTTAACAAATCAAACTAAATAGTATTTATTTATTATGGTTCAAAATGGTTTGAAGTGAGTTAAAAAATAGTAGTTTTTGTATTGTTTTAATTTTGACCTTTTAGGGTTAATTGAATTGAAGTCGGACAATTTAGTGTTTCGGTTTTCAATTAAATTTTGCAAATAATACAAAATAAAAAAAAAAAATAAAGATTTCGGTTTGGAATATCTTAAAAAAATTTAAAATTTATTACACAATAAAAAAATTGTTATTTTTTAATTAGATCCATTTTCGTAAACCCGATCTGCATAAAATATTAAATAATTTTAAAGTAGTGTGTTTTTGTCCTATAACGACTGTAAGGATTTTGAAAAGCATTAAACTTACATTTTTAAATTGTCCTCATATGTTCACTTAGAAAAATATTTTTTCTTATTTCAAATATGTCTGGTTTTAAAAAATCAAGCCGAATAGTATTTTTTGTTCAAAATTTGTTTGAACTGATTAAAGCATAAGAGTTTTTGTATTGTTTAGCTTTGATTTTTTTTGTGTAGTTTACGTTAAAGCCAAACCACCGAACCAAATCATTTAGTGTTTTGGTTCTAAAATGATCTTTATTTAATTTTTGAGATTTGATCCGAACTTGAAATAACCCAAACCGAAAATGAAAATGAATGGTTCTTATACTTGTCCTACTTGACTTATCCGAAAACTCTGGACTCAACAAAAACTTAAACTGACATGATCCAAAAACCTGAATGTCGAATTTTACTTTTAAATAACACATAATAGTACAAGAGGGATTAATATTGTTTTTAATATATGTTTTTATTTAAAACTTTTCAAGTTTGTGCTACATGTAGTTTACAAGAAAAAGACTCTATAGATATTTTCTTCTTCAAAAAATTGTATAATCTCACGTTTGGCACGAGACAAAAGCTAGTAATATATAAAGGATATGAACTAGTTCACTCATTGTCAATTGGTTTTGACTCAGAAACTCATGAGACTTAATAATTTTTGAACAAGGACCATCACTGTTGGCTTAAACTTGAAGTTAATACGATAACTTGAGTTGTAAGCTATCCTAATCCTACCGAGATATGGATTTCTAATAAGATAATGATTAGATATTATACTTAGGAGTTATTTAAATATGTATTAATTGGTTTTCTATTACAATTATGATTAGGGGGTATTGTTCTCTCATTATATAAGAAGGTATCAAGTTGTGATACATCTTATGAGATTTGAGAGCTTTAATTTTTGAGTTAGTTTATTTGACCTTTGTTTACGGCGATCAAGTTCAAGATCGTAGGGAGATAGTCTGGGAAAAATTGGCAAACATATCTATTGAGCGAGATGGCCCCTGGTTTATGAGAGGGGATTTTAATGAGATAATTAGTAATGACGAGAAACAAGGAGGTAGGGTGCGACCAGAGTCTTCTTTCCTTCCTTTCCGTCAGATGATCCAAGATTGCAGGATGTTAGAATTTCCTTACTCGGGGAACCATCAATATTGGGTTGGGAATCGAGGGAACAATCGTACCCGTGTACGATGCCGCTTGGACCGAGCGCTAGGCAATGAGAGCTGGCATGAAAAGTTTCCACACACTACGGTTAAATATCTTCGAATGTGGGGGGTCCGACCATAGGCTAGTCATTGCTCATAGCCTGGCTAGGCCTCTCAGGGTGAGGAAATCGTTCAGATTTGACAAGAGATTGATTAAAAAGGAGGGTTTCCAAGCCGTTGTTAGGGATAGCAGGAACAAGATGTCATCCACCTTGGATTTGCAGTCTAAAATCGTTGCTTGTAGGAAGACCATTGTCTCGTGGAGCACAAAGGATCGGATAGCTGCAGACATAGTCTGGAAGAGCTAAAGAATAAGCTCGATGACTTACACGCGTCGGATAGTTCGACCTTAGAAGAGATAACTTTGGCTACGATGGCCCTTCATGATGCTCTTAAGGAGGAGGAGCTTTTCTAGCGTCAAAAGAGTCGGGCGCTTTGGCTTCGAGAAGGAGACCACAATACGAGTTATTTTCATGCGACGACAAAGCAGCGGCGGGCGAGAAATCGAATAGCACGGCTTAAAGATGAGGATGGCGTCGTTGTAGAGCAAGAGGAAGGTATTGTGGCCATTGCCACAAAATACTTCAGAGATTTGTTTCAGACATCGGGACACCTCTCTATTGGTGAAGTCCTAGGTTTTGTCCCTCATAAGATTACACCGGATATGAACGCGGACCTCACAAGACCGGTGACTGAGGAGGAAGTACGCCGAGCTTTATTCGCCATGCATCCTGAAAAAGCGCCGGGTCCGGACGGGATGACAACCCTCTTCTATCAGCACTTTTGGGATGTTGTGAAGCTGGATGTTGTTAAGATGGTTAACCGGTTTCTGACAGATGGTGTCGTTGCGCCTAGGTTGAATGAGACCAATATCTGTCTCATTCCTAAGACGGATAGACCTCAGGAGATGTCAGAGTTTTGACCAATTAGTCTCTGTAATGTGTGCTATAAGATAGTTTCAAAGCTTCTACGTCAGAGGCTCAAGAGATATTTGCCCAGCCTTATATCTGAGACCTAGTCATCCTTTGTTGCTGGGCGCCTGATTATTGATAACATTCTGGTGGCCCAAGAAATGTTTCATGGGCTTAATACCAATTCGTTAGGATCAGAGCGGATGACCATCAAGTCTGACATGAGCAAGGCCTATGACAGAGTAGAGTGGGATTTCGTGGAGGCGGTGATGCGGAAGATGGGTTTTACGGAGCGGTGGATTGTTTGGATCATGCGTTGTATCCGGTCTATTTCCTATCGAGTTTTTATCAATGGTCATCCTCTTAGCCATATTCAGCCTGCGCGAGGCTTGCGACAAGGAGACCCTCTGTCTCTCTTTATCTTCATAATATGTATGGAAGTGCTCATTGGCCTTTTGAAAGAGGCAAAGTGGCAGGGACGCATAACTGGAATGCGAATAGCGAGAGCTATTCCACCGGTGTCTCACCTCCTGTTTGCGGACGATAGTCTCTTTTTTTGTAAGGCGGAGCCCCGTGAATGTTTGGAGGTAATGAAAATACTGGAGTTGTATGGTAAAGGTTCAGGACAACAAGTAAATTTGCACAAATCATCGGTCATGTTTGGCAAGAAGATCTTCGCTACAGTTCGACAGAGTCTAAAGGATATTCTGGGTATCCAAGTCGACGGTGGCCTCGGAACCTACTTAGGTATTCCGGAGGATCTTAGAGGTTCCAAATGCAAGGTCTTTGCCTTCATTAGGGATCGGTTGCAGAGTCGGGTGGATATGTGATCTTCAAAGTGGTTGTCCAAGGGGGGTAAAGAGATATTGATCAAGGCCGTAGCGTCAGCATTGCCGACATATGTAACGTCTAGTTTCCTCCTTTTTTTGGATGTCTGTGATAAGATTACTAGTGCGATTGCTAGATACTGGTGGAGTTCATATCCTCCTCAGCGGGGGGTACATTGGGCGACTTGGGATAAGTTGTGTGCTACCAAAGTAGAAGGCGGTTTAGGGTTTCGTACTCTCCATGAGTTTAATGTGGCTCTTTTGGCCAAGCAGCTCTGGTGCCTTAACCGGTTTCCGCATTCTCTGTTGGCGCGGGTTCTCAAAAGGAGATATTACAAGTTTTCTACGCCGTTGCGAGCACCTGATGCAGATAGACCCTCGTATGGGTGGCGGAGTATCTTAGCGTCTAAGGACCTCCTACTCTATGGATTACGGAAAAAGATATTTTCTGGTCTTACTACTAAAATTTGGAAAGACCCATGGCTTCCGACACAGCCTGTGCGGCCTGCGAGAGCACGAGTCCCTGCTGTCTATCCTTTGATGGTGGTTAGTGACTTTATCGATCGTGCATCTAAGCAATGGGATGTTCAGAAATTGGAGCAATTCATTGTGCCGGAGGATATTCCTCTTATCAGGAGCTTACCGATTGCGTAGTCATTTCATGTGGATGATTTTTGTTGGCAATTTACTAAGTCGGGGCAGTATACAGTTATATCAGGTTATAGGCTGGCACGAGATCTCGTTGCGTGTGCGGAGGGTGTATATCATTTTGGACCAAGTTTGACAGAATTGAAAAGTCATGCCTGGAAGATTGATGCCCCACAGAAGATCTGTCACCTTATATGGTAGATGGTATCTGGCTACGTAGTTGTTACACATAATCTAGCCCCTCGAGGGATTAGCTGTGCGGGCCTTTTTCCGAGGTATGGGGATCCATAGGAGTCTGTCCTTCATGCTTTCTTCGAGTGTCCTAAAGCTCTTCAAGTGTGGGCTATGGTTCCTACTTTGCGGGTCCCGGGGATTTTCCCTGCTTCGAGTCTTTATAGCTCCTTGGCTTATTTGTTTTGGAGCTTTGAAGCTGCTTGCGTGGAGGGGCATGGATCCTATCCGTTGCTTCTTTGGTTTATCTGGAAGGCTCGAAATGAGCAACTTTTTCGCGGGATTACGAGGGAGGCGGCTGATATTGTTAACCGCGCTACCTCAGAATGGCGGGCATGGAAGGCAGCGACTACAAAGGACACTCAGTCTATTGGGGACACTCGTCATTCGCAGATACAAGTCGTACGCTTGCGGGATATCTGCTTATTGGATGGGTCTTGGAAGATATCGGATAGCAATAGTGGTATGGGTTGGACCCTCGTCGGAGCTGAAGGTGTTTGCACTTGGATGGGGGATCGTAATCAGGTCCGGCGGATATCATCGCTTCACTCAGAGTTGGAGACGCTTTTGTGGGCTATGCAGAGCTTACCGGCTCACTCTGATGTCCAGGAGTTTAGGACGGATAATCAAGATGTCATCCGCATGCTTTCTACTCCGACTGACTGGCCTGACTTTGCGACCGAGCTGTAGGAAATTGAGAGGGCGAAGCTCGCCTTCTGGTGTTTCAAGATTTCATATGTCCCATGTGCTTTTGTTTCGAAGGCAGATCTTTTAGCTAGATTGGCTAGACAGTACCCGAACATTTTTTCCTTTGTAGGTTGTTCTATTCCGGTGTGGCTCGCCACACCACCTCAAGTTTGAGTAATAGAATGACTTGTTGTGTCAAAATAAAAATAAAAATTTGAGTTAGTTTTTTAAAACAATTAAGTCTTGGTTTTGGTTGTTATAATCGAAGGACTTATTTTAATATTTGGTATCAGAGCATAATTGAAACTAAAAAACTTCGAATCAAATTAAAAAATATCAAGAGAGAGATCGTGCTTTTGTCGTGCCCAAAACACACATCTGTTTTGTCGTTCTTTTCATCTGTTTTCATCGTCACTTTTCTTATTTTCAACAAAAAAACCTTAAAAAACCAGAGCGATCATTTAAAGCTTTGTAAGAAGACAAATCTATGGGAGACATAACCGTAGTCGTGGACAAGACAAAGAAGAGCAGCCTTCGTATATACAATGCCCAATACTTAACGCTACAAATTACACGATATGGGCTAGCGGATAAAGGTAGTACTCAGAGTACACAAGGTTTGGGAAATTGTAGAGCTAGGATCTAGTGATGTTGATAAGAACGATATGACTAGAGCTTTTCTTTTCCAATCCATACTTGAATCGTTGATATTGCAAGTAGGAAATTTCGAAACCTCAAAAGCTATTTGGGAAGGAATTAATGCGAGACATGTCGGAGGTGACAGAGTAAACGAGACGAGACTTCATACATTAATGGGCGACTTTCATAGAATGAAGATGAGACGGATACCATTGATGATTTTGTAGGTAAGATTTCAAAATTATCTACAAAATCGACACCTTTAGGAGAAATCATTGAAGAGTCAAAACTTGTCAAGAAGTTCCTCAGTAGTTTGCCTTAGAAAAGATATATACATATCATTGCGAGCCTAGAACAAGTACTTGATCTCAAAACTATAACTTTTGAAGATATTGTTGGAAGATTAAAGGCATATGAGGAGAGGATTTTCGATGATAAACAACAAGAGGATCAAGGAAAACTCATATATGCGAACACATAACAACCATCTTACCAAGAATACTACGACTCAAGCAGAGGAAGAGGCCAAGGTGGCCGATTATTTGAAAGAGGAAGGGTCATGGTCATTATGGTAATCAACACAATGGAAACTTTTGACAAAGAATAGACAAATCCAAAGTTGTATGCTATCGATGTGATAAAAAGGGCCACTATGCGTCAAGCTATCCCGATAGACTACTCAAACTTCAAGACGCACAAGAAGTTGACAATGAGGAGACACATGACGCCGATGAATTAATGATGCACGAAGTCATCCTTCTCAATGAGAGGTCATTCCAAGCAAGTTTTAGACTCACTCAGAGGGAGAAAACATATGGTACTTGAACAATAGAACTAGTAACCATATGACTGGAAATCGATCCTATTTTTCTAAGATTGGTGAGAGAATCACAGGAAAAGTAAGATTTGATGACGACTCACGCATTGACTTCAAAGGAAAGGGTTCAATTATTTTCATCAGTAAAGATGACAAGAGAAAAACTTTGGTTGATGTTTACTTTATTCCATACTTAAGAAGCAACATTATAAGTCTTGGACAAGGTACAAAGTCTGGATGCGATGTAAGGATGAGAGAAAACTATCTGACTCTTCATGACTGAGATGGTAACTTGTTGGCGAAGGAAAATAGATCGAAAAACAGATTTTACAAAGTAGCCATGGAAGTCAAAATAACCAGGTGCCTTCAGCTTATTAGACTTAGCATGTCATAATAGGGCATATAGGCTTAGAGATCATGATGGCGATGGTAAACAAAGAGTTGGCTATTGGTATTCCTAAAATAACAAGCAACAAAGAGATATGTGCCTCATGTTTACTTGGGAAACAGACGAGAAGAGTTTTTCTGCAGGTAAAATCTTTTCGGGTCACACATATACTAGAACTCATACATGGAGATCTTTGTTGGCTAATTACTCCTCCGAAAGCTGCACATAACTGGTATATTTTCGTGTTGATTGATGATCATTCACGCTATATGTGGACTACTTTGTTGAAGGAGAAAAGTGAGACCTTTGATAAGTTCAAGAAATCCAAGAACTTGATCGAATAAGAAACATGTTTCCACATTAAAACTCTACATATGGATACAGGATGTAAATTCTTGTCCCAAGAATTCCAAAAATTTTGTGAGAATTATGGGATTAAAAGACATATAACTGCACCCTACACCCTACAACAAAAAGAAGTAGTTGAACGACGAAATAAAATACTTATGGAGATGACCATGAGTATCCTTAAGCATATGAACATTCCAAATTTTCTGTGGAGAGAAGCTATGAGACAAGCAGCATACTTACTTAATAGAATCGCGACAAGAGCCTTGAAGGGACAAACTCCATACGAAAGTTCCAAAGGAAAAAAATCAAACGTTGACCATTTATGAGTGTTCGGTTGCATCGCTTATGCTAAATTCGAAGCCCATCATCTTACAAAATTGGATGATAGATCTCGAGAATTGGTGTATCTTGGAACGGAGCCTTGATCAAAAGCCTATCGGCTATATGATCCAACGAGTCTTAAGATTTTCGTGAGTTAGGGTGTATGTTTTGATGAAGACAAGAGTTGGTGATGGTGTATTATTGGAAAGGAAAGTGATAGTGAAACCGAGGTAATCATTTTCCCACTTGGAAGTAGAGAGAGAAGAGAAGAAGATCACGTTACAGAGGCAAGCAATGATGATAATGGTGGTTTTGATCACGATGACAAAAATTTTGGAGGAGAAGAAGATTATGCTAATGATGAGATAGATGAGAAATCTCCAGCACAAGAGCAAGTTCAGTAGTTGCCACAACCTTTAAGAAAGTCAACAAGACAAAGTATTAAACCAAATTACCTGGAAGATTATGTCTTACTTGTTGAAATCGAAAAAACAGAGCACCTTTTGATGTTGATGAATGAGGAGTCTTAGGATTTCAATGAAGCCATGGGATTAAAATTTTGGTGAGATGCTTGTGAAGAAGAGATCTCCTCAATAACGAAGAGCAAGACCTGGTCCTTAGAGGATTTGCCTGTGGGAATCAAACTGATTGGTTTAAAGTGGTTTTTAAAGATTAAGCGAAATTCAAATGGTAGCATAAATAAATACAAATCTAGACTCGTAGCTAAAGGTTACGTTCAAAAACATGGCATAGACTACGATGAAGTATATGCTCCTGTGGCGCGTATTGAAACAATCTGAGTTATTATTGCTTGAGTAGCTTCTAATTGATGGGAAGTACATCATCTAGATGCTAAAACTGTGTTTCTTCATGGAGAATTAAATGAAGTGATCTATGTTACTCAATTAGAAGGTTTTTAACTAAAGGAAGTGAGAAAAAGGTGTATAGGTTGAAAAAATCACTTTATGGATTTAAACAAGCACCCACAACTTGAAATAATAAGCTGAATTAATCCTCAAGGAGTTGGACTTCGGAAAGTTCTCTAAAGAACAATCCCTATACCGAAAGTAGTAAAAGAACATTTACTTTTGTTGACTGTCTATGTGGATGATTTGTTGTTCACAAGATCTTTTTTAACTATAATGATTTAGTTCAAAAGCAAGATGGCGACAAAATTTGAGATGAGTGACCTCAGGTTATTGACATATTATCTCGCTATTGAAGTGATTCAACACGAGACCGATATCACACTTAGATAGGAGAGATATGCGGCTAAGATCTTAGGGGAGACATGAATGGAAGAACGCAATGCTAAGCATATACTGATGGATCCATATCTTAATTTGTCTAAAGCATCAGAAGAATCGAGAATTGATGAGAAAATGTTTAGAAAAAGACTGGATTCCTCTGTGTAGCTATGCCTTTGGTATCTGCTACACAAATGACCATATCTCTCATGTTGAGTAGATACATGCAAGAGTCGAAAGAGTCTCATGGAGTGGCACTAAAGCAGGTTCTAAGATATCTACTTGGAACTCTTTCTTTTGGTCTTACATTCGAACATGCGAACAAGACAAGGATTGTGGGATACAATAATAATAGCTACAATGTTGATCCCGAAGATGGGAAGAATAGTACATGTCATATATTTTATCTTGGAAATTGTCCCATTACCTAGTGCTCGCAGAAACAAGATACAGTGGCATTATTTTCCTGTGAGGCAGAATTCATGACAGCTATTAAAGCAGCAAAGCATGCAATTTGGCTTCATGACTATTAATATTAATAAAAAGTCCATATTGCACTCTCCAAGAATCTTGTATTTCATGGTAGACGTAAGTATATACACACGAGGTACCATTTCATTCGAGAGAGTGTTGAGAATAAACAAGTAGACGTGGAACATGTTTCAGGAAAGGAGCAGAAGACATATATATTAACTAAAGCATTGATTGAGATGGATTCTCTATCGAGCTTTAATCCCAACTAAACTATAAACCGCAAGTATAAGGCTAGTAGTTGTAGCAATGGGTTATCGAATCCACAAGGAGCAAACTTTTCACACAATCAATCCTATAACAAGTTCATTAATCTAAGTCTATCAAATGCAATTGGATTTCAAGGTTAAATCAAACAATCAAAGCAAAACAAGATAGCAAACTCAACTACTAAATACTTCTTAATAAGAATCAATGATGAAGAACATGCAAGCAATGAGCTAGGTCTATGATCAAGTGATCCAAATGCTAACTAAATGCAAGGTTTGGGTAATGAAGTTCATATCAAAGGCAAGGCAAAGAGTCAACTAGATCATTTCCATGATTCTAATCCATTTAATAAACTCTAAATCAATTCAATCTCCCGATAGTGATCTAAAGTCTATCAATCATTATACACAAGCCCAATAGCCTACTTAACACATTAATCATCTATTCCCATAGGCTAACAATGTTAAGCATGATTTAGATTCTCTTAGGCATTTCATCGAACACCTTCCGGGTGTGAAAGCCTTAATATCTAGGATTTGATTGATCACTTCAAATCTAGCTTAAGTATCCCTAAATCATGTGAATCTGTATAAACTCAACCTCTAACATCATTTTTAGCATCTAGATCTAGCTTGATCAACCTAACTCATGCTTACACTAGATTACTACTCACTAATCATGCTTAAGTAACTCCTAGAAACTAGAGAAAAACTCATAGCAATCATAAAGGAAGAAGAAGAAAAATATAGCGTTGCAAACTTTTATGATTAACAAAGAGATTTCTCTCTAGATCCAAAAGACATACAAAAGTTCATCAAAAATGTAAAGCTTAGGGTTTTAACATGATTTAAGATGAATATTTATAGAATTTGAGAAGTTGGGTCGGGTTGACCCGGGACAAACCGGGTCAAAACCCAAGTTTTGAGTGAAAATAGAAGGGCTGGCGGTCTGGGAGGCTGTTGCAGATTGCCAGCCAGAGTGCCTCTGCCCGCCAGCCTTGTCCTGAAGCTGGCTGGCGGTTTGGCTTGGGGTTGCAGACCGCCAGCCAGAACCCTCTAGACCGCCAGCCATGTTTGTTATTGCCAAAGCCGTCCGTTCTTACTTCCGAGTCCCCGGGTCCATCCGTTATCATCAAGGTGACCTGAAATGGGGTAGAAAAGAGAAGAAGAATGTACAAATGCAACTTCTAAGACTCCTATAAGATCTTTCCTAATCAAGACTCAAAAAACGACTTAAAGCGATCTAAAACGTCCTAAAATTCAAATAAAACTCTACTAAATACTAAGCTATAATATGCAAAATACGATAACATCAACTCCCTCGGACTAGAATCTTGCTTGCCCTCAAGCAATGAGCGAGAATCTAAGCCCGAAAAAGAGGTTTGAAAGTGGGGAACTCATAGCCGAAGGCTTATATGAAGTGTTCCCAAACAAGATCCTTAGAAAGATGTAGCATATAGCAAGAGTCGTGTCTAGTATTTCGTATTTAGCCATAACCTTTCCAAGCCCCAATTTACTCTAAGTCTCGAGACTAAGGCAAACTCGAATTATTGGCTCATCTGACTCTTTAACATTCATTCATATTCAATTAAAAGCGGTCTCATTATGGACAATGAATCAAAAGTGTTTGGCCTGGTGAGAAAAGATTAAAGAAGTGATGATCAAGGAGGTTTCATAAACTTAAGACTTTAGTGGTTCACTCATAAAAAGAGTAGTGTGCGAAGAATAATTAACACATACAAAGAATTGACTTCCACTAGAGTCCCTAACCCCTTTGTACATCCTTACTCTACCCAAAAGCCAAACATCTCCTACTCCCATCCACAATCAAGCTTTTTCTTTCTTTTCATGTCTTTTCTTTAAAGCTCAAACTCCTATTCTTTCTTTTTGCACGTAACACTCTAAGGATTCCTTTACTTCTAGCTCTTCTCTTTCTTTTTGTAAATGCAATCCACAAACATCTTTTCTCTATTCTTTATTTCTTTTCATTTTCATTCTCTTGTGAATTTTCATTTTTCTTTAAATCCTCTTAGAGCTAGACTTAATCTTATTTCTTTCCAACTTAGGGTGCTATTTCTTTTACTTCTTCTCCTTTTTCTATTTCATTTCTCATGAACACCATCCCAAACCACTTAACTCATCTTTAGAGATCTACTTACCCTCCTTATCTACACTAGTCTTAAATCGAGACTAGTCCTATGAGAGCTTTTTCCTTGTCGTTCTCCTACTCACAAGCATTTTCACATGTGCACACTTTCAAGAAAAAGGACTCACTCAAACGAAATCAACGAGGGTCTAGAAATAAATGGTGGTACCATCTCAATGATGAAGATGGCCATTTGGATCATTAAAAAGGGTGGTAAAAATGTGGTTCTTGATCCAAATGCTTATAATTACCATGGTTAAGCATTAAAAACCCATAGCGAGAAAAACAAGGTCAAATTCTAAGTTCAAGTTTTCTAGAGTCAAATGAGCTTTCAAGTCGGTTTTACTTAGAGGAACTTTCAAAAGGGGGAGTTTTAGCTATGGATTTTCCATTTTTGCGCTTCGGCTCAAGCTACATGATACAACTAAAAAGGGTTTTGGTTGGTTCCCTAAGCATTAGCCGCTTACAAGGAAATCTAATCATCGTTCCCCTATGCAAATGCATCCTATATGCTTTAAGACTTGATCCTAACGACATGAATATGAGAAATGCAACTGTATGCTTCTTTTTTCAAATTTTTCAAAATATTTGGTTTTTTTTGGTTTTTCTATGCCAAAAATATTGACAATGCAATCTTAGACTATATGAGACTCAAAGAAATGAAAACAAGACAAAACAACTAAAATGATCATTAGTAACGATTCTCCTCCCCCGGACTTACTCATCACCGTCCCGGTGAATGAATAGAATCCGACGAAGGAGACCAAACCACAATCTAAAAGAAAAATAAGAGAGAAAATAGTATTTACATGGAAGAAAAGGAACCTTGAATCACCATTTGGAGGGGTATAAGCTTGTGGCCTCGGGACTTTGAAGTAGAATTTCTTTAGGAGGTGGAATTGTATACCATCGTTGGTCTCCGTGTGGGTGAAGCGGCTATTGGGGAGGAAGAAACAAAGTGGTGTACCATCGTCGCTTGTAAAAGCATACATGAGTGAGTGCTCATTGTATCGACCCGTCAATGTTCTTATCCTCAATAGATATGCTTCGTCCATGTATATTCTCTCCGGAAGCTCTTCATAGAAGGTGAAATAAATATATGCGTAGCGGAAGAGTGGAGTGAGCATTCCACCAATGTGTATCCCATCTTGTCCATATCGATCAAGGTTCATTCGAATAATCATGAGGTGCAATAGGAAGGTAGACCCTGGGCACAATGCATAAGCGGAGTATGGGATGGCCCTACCGACGTGGTCGTGGAGTTTATATCCTATAGATCTATAGAGAAGTCTCAATTTTATCGGAGTTGACCACCCGGGATGTGCTCTTGCAAACATCGTGTTACATAGAAGCCTCGTAGCATGGCGGATTTTTGGATTCAAGATCTTTGACATTTTTGCGACTAAGAAGTCGTATTCTTTATCGGTGCCAGTTTTTCTCCAAAGCAACGATAGTTGGTTGAATTTCGGAGGTACGGTCAATGTTCCCGTTTGTGAAAAACCATACCATTCGCAAAACCGGTTGAACGTGAGAGAACACCGGTTTGGTCCAATTCGGAAGTAGAGTCTTCCACTTTCGCCTTCTTCTTCTTCTTCATAAGTGATGGTGGCAAAGAATTGTCGGCCGAGCTCCGGATATGTGGCTTCATCATTTGTCAAAAGAATCCGGACGCTCATCGTATCTAGTTAGCCGTCAACTTGTTCATAAATCCCCATTCTTCTCATCACTTCTTCATCGGTGAATCTCGTGGGGGTAAAAGTTGAGTTGGCGAAGCTCGGATAGATGTCCTATCTCTTCACTTTTCCATCCACTACAAGAAATATGAGCATTGATAACATATGAAGATAGCACGGTTTCGCGAACTGCTGTTATAGATTTGTGCAGGTATATAATAGCATTTTCTTAACGCTATGCAAAAATTTCATTGAGCGGGAACAAAAGTTTCTGTTTTGGAGCCTGAATTTTGTAATGAGCGCGAAACACTGTCAATTTTTGTGTACACTAAACTTTTCCTTCTATTATAGCATTTTATAAACGCTATGCATATATTTCGTTTAGCGGGAATAAAAATTTCAGTTTTGGAGTCATGAGCGCCAAACTTAGCGGTTTTTCATTTTTCAAAAAATTTTTCTTCTATTATAACATTTTTAAAATGCTAAGATAGGATATAAAGTATTATACCCTAAACCCTATACCCTAAACCCCAAACCCTACACTATAAACCTGAACTATATAAAATATTGTACAATAAACCCTAAACTTTAAACCCTAAACTCTAAACCCTAAACTATATAACATGTTATACATTTAACC
>OVAN01004664.1:0-25300 GCA_900406275.1 Anastatica hierochuntica
AAACTAAACAACGAGTATGAAATAAATTCTCCCTTTGATCAGTTTCAGATGATTTGACTTGTACAGCCAATGATCTGCGAGTGACCATCAGTTGTCCATAGACGGGATTTTCGCAAATCTCGTCATCTGAGCTCACGGACAGCCCATCTTCAGACACTACTTCTCCGTTGTCCAGAACCAACATCACTTTCTTGTTGGTGCATTCACTTGCATAATGTCCAAAACCTTGGCACTTGAAACACTTAATATCACGAGAAAGATTAGCAACAGGTGTATACTTATCATCACGTGAAAAAGACTTAGTTTCCTCTTTTGGTTTGGCGTTGGAATTTTCTGGTCTGGGAGACCGAAAATTTGTGGAGAAATTTCGACCAGTAGTCTTCCTTTTCAGTCTCCTCTCGATCAAATTAGCCTTATATAGCAGTTCAAAGATGTCATTGTATTCGTACATCTCCAAATTGTCTTGAATCTCGCGATTTAGACCAGCTTGGAAATGTGTCGTTGTTGCATTATGATCTTCATCAACACCAGCTCGTATCATCAAGGTTTCCATTTCCTGAAAATAATCATCAACCGANACCAGTAGTCTTCCTTTTCAGTCTCCTCTCGATCAAATTAGCCTTATATAGCAGTTCAAAGATGTCATTGTATTCGTACATCTCCAAATTGTCTTGAATCTCGCGATTTAGACCAGCTTGGAAATGTGTCGTTGTTGCATTATGATCTTCATCAACACCAGCTCGTATCATCAAGGTTTCCATTTCCTGAAAATAATCATCAACCGATTTTAGTCCTTGAGTTAATCTACGAAGTTTGTGATGTACCTCTTTATTGTAGTGAGCAGGTACGAAACGCCATTTCATAAGCGTTTTGAGCTTAAACCAAGAAGCTACTTAAGCTTCTCCCATTCTACGCCTGGTTGTGACAACCTGGTCCCACCAATGAAGCGCATATCCGCTGAACTTCGTTGCTGCCAGCCTTACTTTCTTTGGTTCTGAAAAATTTTGCACATCAAAGACATTTTCTATACGTTTTTCCCATTCTAAATACGCACCAAGGTCAGATTTTCCTTCAAAATATAGAATCCAAAGTTTTAAATTTCCCAAACCATCATCAATGACAGCTGCAGCAGCTTGCCGTGGTGCTCCATGACGTGCAGCATGGTATGCGGCTCTTGGGCCTCCACGCCGAGGGGTATAGTGGCCCATCATGATGTCTTCATCGCGAATCGGTGCTCGTCAATTAGCTGGCCTGCGATGTGTTGAGTATTCAGCAAGATCATCAAGTAATTCGTCTTCTTCCTCTGAATAGAGAGCAGTATGATCGATAGCTCCCATGATTTTCTTGCCATCTCGCTTTTCCTTGGCTTTTTGGGCAGCCTTTGTTTCCTGCAAACCATGTTTACTGTTAGAAGAATCATGAATATTAATTTTCTATAGCTTTTTAATAGCTTCAGCTACAACAGCCTCAACCCAAATCTTATTGGGTGGAATCAGCGATGGATCCATAAGGTTTTGTGAATCCTTATCAGATCCTGACATACCTCCTGCAAAAAAAATAAACCACAAAACAAAGAAAATTTTGTTAAGTCAGAAAACTTAAGCCGAAGCCTGTGAAAACACTTCAAATCACGATTTGTTTAAAAAAAAAAATTCGGAAATTGCAAAAAAATTCGAGTGAATCTAAGCTCTGCAAAGAACAAAAACCAAATCAAACCGTAGAATCAATTCCCTAAAATCCCTAAAAACAGAAGATAGAGAGAAAAGAATTTGTTTCTGCAAGGTTTGAAACTTGTAGCGGAAGTTACAGCTGCAACCCCTTTACCACAAGAAGCTGTATTTCTCTTCAGCTTTTTTTCAGATTTTTTTAGCTTTTTAGAAATTTTCCTTTTTCTTTTGTTTTTCTTTTTTTTGTCGATTTTTTTGTATAAAAGCTACTACTGTATCTAAGAAAAACCCTGCAGAATTAAATAGAAAAGAAGAAAAGAAATTTCGAAAAGTTTCTCCCCAAAATCAAAAAACTTTTTCGCAGATTAGAAGAAGATTACACAAGTTTTCTATGTTCAGATTGCTCTGATACCACTTGATGCAACCCAAGATCTTCTGAACAAGAAAAATTCTTTTCAAATCTGAATTCCTGTTAGAGTTTGCGATTTTTAGATGGGATTTTCGATGGGAGAAGAACAGAAAAAGATAGAAGTATTCCAGACCTAGAGAATTAACTCTTTGTTGATTCAAGAACAATCAGCTTTTAGAGAATTAACTCTGTAGCAATTCAGTTTGTTCAACGAAGAACAGAGATTCACTTTTGCAAAGAAAAGAGATAAAAAAATTTTAGAAAACTTTATTGATAAAAAACTTGGATGTTCTCAAAGTCTGAGAATACAAAGCTTTAAATAGAAAACTAAAACCCTAAAACTAAACCTAAGTGGCGAAAAATTCCTTCCCAAAAGGAATAGGAATTTCGCATAACAGGCCCAAAATTGGGCTTAAAATCAGACCCAAAATAATAAACTAATCTAAGCTTAAAAACCCAATTAAAACTCATAAATAAATCGATTAAACCAAGCTGAAAACCGAATGGTTGAAAGCCTTGGTCAAATCCTGGTTTGCTTCTTGATCTGAAATCTGAATTGGTTCTAAGTAAACTAATATTGTCATCTAGTCCTGAAGCCTTCTTGTCTGAGATCTGGTAACAGGCACATTAGAGAAAACAAATGGATCTTGGCCATCTTCTATCTCTTTGGTCGCCATATCTAGCCCATTCTCCATGCTCTCTTCGTCTTCACTATCACTAAGTTCCAGCTCAGCCTCTTGATCCGCCTGTATTGCATCACAAACGATGGAGAAGCTAAAATTGTAATTCCTGATGAGTTTTTGATCAGAGAAACTTCCAATCCAATAGATTCCATAGTAAGGGCGGTTTATGGTGATTCTTTGGGTAAATCCGATGATCCTATATTTTTCCAACAACGTGCTATTTTGTGTCCTACAAACGATGGTGTTGACACAATCAATAGTTACATGCTTTCGAATTTGCCAGGTTTGCCATTACCATTTAAAATATATTTACATACATAATCATATAACTTTATTTTATTAATGATATTAATAATTGTAATATATTACAAGTGAAGAGAGAACATATTTGAGTTCGGACAGTATTTGCCCTACAGACAAAAATTTCAATGGAAGTACAGTATACTTACAAAAGTATCTATACAGTATAAGGGTTTATGGTTTGCCTAACCATATCTTGAGATTAAAGATAGGTGCACCTGTTATGTTGTTATGGAATATAGATCCGAAGAACGGTTTGTGTAACGGAACACGAATACAAATTCCTCAGATGGGTGATCATGTTCTTGAAGCGATTGTTCTAATAGGAAACAAAAAAGTCGTTGGTAAAAAAGTATTTCTTCCTAGGATTCTTATTTATCCATCTGACATAAGATATCCGTTTAAAATGAGACGCATGCAGTTTTCATTGGCTACCGCATTTGCAATGACCATAAATAAGAGCCAAGGACAAACGCTAAAACAGGTTGGACTCTATCTTCCAAGGTCAGTTTTTTCGCATGGACAATTGTATGTCGCTCTATCTAGAGTATCTGTCAAGCATGGTTTGAAGATTTTGATAACAGACAAGTATGGTTAACCTCAGAACCATACTACTAATGTTGTTTTCAAAGAGATTTACAGAAAGTTGTCTTAGAATTCTGAATTTGAAATATTCCATTTTCTACATTGGACTTACGTTTTGTAACTTTTTTTACCATTTATCCGATAAACCAGAAACAAATGATTGAAATTTTTGTTGTTAACTATATTACCATGCTCTTGCTTTAAAGGTTAATAGTCATCAGTCCATTAATACTATATACGTTTATTTCACTTCTTATATTATCGAAACTTTATACAATCTAGAACGCTTCGTTTTTTAAGAAAAAAAAATCTTGGTAAACATTTCATTAAACTGTTTGCCAAGTATGTCTTATATTATAGACTATTTTCCAATTTCTTAGAAAACGTATTAATACACTTTTATTACTTTTGATTCAAAGCTTAATACTATAATCTTGCGCTTAGCGCGGATCAAAATCTAGTACTATTATTAAATGAGAAGTCAAAAACTGACGTGGCGCTCATACAGAAGCCGAATTTAACGTGGCATCGCGAGAAAATTCGTTGGAAAATAGTAAAAAATAGATGTTAAAATCGGCTCAGCTGACGTGGAGCGATCTGGTGCGTACGTTTTCTTATTTACTTGTGTGGCGTCGTCGTATCCGTTCATTTTTCTCCACCAACCGAATTATGACCGTTTTACCCCTGCGCGAAATTATGTAATTATCTCTAAGAAAAATGTTTAATTTCTCGGCCAATCAAAACTTGACTATGCCCCCGGATATCTTGGTTTGCAATCTTAGCGGTGTTTATCCTTTATTTAGTATTTATCTCTTTATTTTTTAAAATAGTTCTTTGATCTTAAAAACTAGAATATCTATTTGTATATTTGTATAAATAGGCTACCCCTTTGCCACAAGGATTCACGTTTCCATCATCACTTTTTCTACTCTCTTCATTAATATACGATTTAAATAGGGGACGGTAATTGTTTATATCATCGTTTTAATTTTATGTTTTGTGTATTGTAATCGGCTACTTCCTTAGCCACAAGGTTATTAATCAACTTCTATATGTAAATTAGTTGCTGCTGTTTTTTTAAATCTAGCTCATGTTTTGTTTTGTAGGAAGAGCAAATTCAAACTTTTCTTTCGAAGATGGAAGCATACTTTTAAGACGACTTGCAGGAAAAAAACACCTTAAACCCTAATTATGAACCTATAAATGTCTTAACCCTCGGTTATTATCTTTCACCCACCATAAGATTCACCTCTTTTCTCTCTGTCTTATTCCTTTAATCTTTTGTTTTCGCTAGAAGAAGTACAAAACAGCATGTGAGATCATCCTCCGAAGAGTCCAAGAGACATAATCTTTGGAATACAACCACGTTTGGTATACATTTTTTTGTGCACATTGTTTGTTATACAACAATTACTTTTTAGATAGGGAAACTTACAAAAATACACTTTTGTATTGTCTGTTTTTCAAAAATACTCTTGCTTGAAAAAATTTTATTTTTACACCTCCCTTTTTAATGAAAAAGACCATTATACCCTTAGACTAAAAGAAACCCTAAACGTTAAACCCTAAACCCTAAACCATAATTCCTAAACTTTAAACCCTAATAGCTAAACCCTAAACCCTAATCACTAAACCTTAAACCCTAAACCCTAATATTTGAGGTGTATATTTGAGAACCATTAAAAGACAGGTGTAAATGTAAAATTTCTTTTCCTTTTAAGTGTATTTCTGTAAATTAATCTTTTAGATATGTTTCAATTTGTGAGAGGGTAATTATGAGAGACTAATCCGAACGAATATGTTGTTTATGTTTATGTTGTTTTATTCATTGTAAAAAGATTTAGTGATTAGTGAAAAATTTTGATGCGCCATATGTAATAAAAAAGGTAAATCGTACCAAATAAAATACACCACAATTATAAAATTTTAAACCAAAATTGCAAATTCAAATCTCTCGATGTTAGTTACACAAAAGCAATAATATAATATAAGATTGATATCTACAAAATAATTAAGAACACAAAAAGGCATGTTTAAATAGATAGAAAATGTTTAAATAGAAAAAAATGTTTTATTGTGTATTATCCAATATTATCCAATATAGTATACAATTGTTCTATTGTGTATTCAAATATAACACATGTGTTTGTATCATAAGAGTACTCCATACAAAGATTAAACGAATTGCTTTTTTATTTAAATTATTTATGCTTGTGCAAAGATATCATATCTTTACTTCACATGCGATATTTTTGTGGGATCCGTTGTCATATGAACAGAAATTATCCTGCCTAAAAATTTATACGACAATCTCGACAATCTTATGCCTTTAAATTTTTTTTTTTTTGTCACAAAGATAAATTTTATTAAACTTCACGAATTGAAGCATCTTGAGCACAAAGAGCTCGATGCGCTAGTGAATCTGTCAAAGAATTTGCAGAACGTGGAACATAAATAACTGAACAAACAGAAAATGAGGGCAATAAACTCCGAATATCGGAGAGAAGACCAACACCTGCTTGTTGATCAAATTGACCAACACCTGGGAATCAGAGTGCAAAAGCACTTCAGTAATCCCTAGCACAATAGCCTGGCTTAACGCCGTCCACAAAGCCCAGGCTTCAGCTGCAAGACTTGAGGGTACTACTTCCTTGTAGGATATGTACCTTGCGAGGATGGTGTCATTCGGAGCCCGATACAACCACCCCATACCACATTGACGAGTACCAGGATCCCAAGAGGCATCTACCCAACACCCATATGAGGATGTGAAACTGAAGGAGGTAGCTACAGTCTCCGGGGATGGAGTGGAAACATGCCTGGGGACCTTCAAACTAAGAGCAGTAGCAGATTGCCACTCACGAGCACCAACGATGGCCCGGTGGATAACCTCTGTAACAGAGCAAACCTCTGTTTTAAAGATTAACTGATTCCTAGCTTTCCAAAGTTGCCAGCATATCCAAGGGTATACATCTACCATAGCTAGGCCAGTAGGAGGCAGCGCCTTAGAGGTACGCATAGACGATAGAAAAAGTGGGAGAGTAGGGGACCGTGGGGAAGTAGGCATACAGATCGGAGACAGTTCCCACACTTGCTGGGCAAAAACACATTGGAGGAGAACATGATCAACTGTCTCCGGAACTCCACATCTAGGACAGGAAGCGTCCTCCAGTACCCCTCGAGAGCATAATGCTAAGCGTACCGGCAAAGCATCCCACATAGCTTTCCAAAGAAACGTTTGGATCTTGGGAAGAGCTTTAAGCTTCCAGATATTTTTCAGCCAGTTAAACTCCTCAGATGTCTGTTCGATCCTTGGGGTGGTAAGGATCGCATAACCACTCTTGCAAGAGTACTGACCATTCTTATTAAACAGCCAGACAAGAGTGTCCTTCCGCGCCGTCGAACCAAGCACTAAGTTGGAAATCATATGAGAATATTGGGGCAATATCTTAGTTATAGCACTCCAGTTCCAAACACCCGTCTGGTCGGACAAGAGATCAGAGACTCGCAAATCACTCTGTCCCTCAGGCGGCGGACCAACCACAACGGTAGGAGCCGAAGTAGAGAGCCAACAGTCACCCCAGACCCTAACATCAGTACCATCACCAATAATCCACCCAAGTCTGAGTCGTAAAACATTACGCCCAGCCATAATCCCTCGCCAACCATGGGACATGGTAGCTGGGGGGAACACTCCATAAAGGAGGAAGAGTGACAATATTTGCCCAATAGAATGCGAGACACCAATGAATTTGGATTCTTCAGGATGCGCCAAGCAAGCTTAGCGAGCATGGCATCATTATAGGCCACCACCTCTTTAAAACCCAACCCGCCAGCCACTTTCGGGAGTGTCAACCTCTCCCAGGAGATCCATGCCACTTTGCGGACATCTCGCTTATCATCCCACCAGAAACGAGTGAGCGCAGATTGAATGCGTTTACACAGTGACAGCGGCAACTTGAAGCAGGACATAGCGTAGGTTGGGATTGCTGATAAAACAGACTTAAGCATAACTTGCTTTCCTGCGGCGGATAAGAAGCGGGACGACCAGCTATGTGCCTTTTGCGTAATACGGTCAACAATAGACGCAAACATGTCCCGCTTCCTTTGGCCAAAATGCTCCGGTAAACCCAGATTTTTGCCAGTGCCCCCTTCCTTGTGAATACGGAGTCGAGCTTTCACCAACTCTCGACGGGCCTGCGGCGTTTTCGAAGCGAAAGTGATTGAGGACTTTGCAAAGTTGATCGATTGCCCCGACGCTAACTCATAGTCCGATATGAGCTTCTTTAGAGTCTCGACACTGGTTTCATCCGACTGGCAGAAAAACATGATGTCATCTGCAAAAAGGAGATGGTTTATGGGAGGACTATGGCGAGACACTTTAATCCCCGGTAGGGAACCATCCGCCTGAGCTTTACGGCATAAACCCGAAAGGATTTCCGTACAAAGGATGAAGAGATACGGAGACAAAGGATCTCCCTGGCGAAGTCCCCGGGAAGGAATCACCCGACCCTGAGGCGAACCATTGAGCAAGAAAGAGTACGAAACCGTCGTAACACACTCCATAATCCAATCAATCCATCGCCGATGGAATCCAAACTTCTCCAGAACCCGGAGTAAAAAAGACCATTCAATGCGGTCATAAGCTTTGCTCATATCCGTCTTAACGGCCATAGCCCCCCGTTTTGTAGCTTTAGAGCGGCGCAGGCAATGCAGAATCTCATGGGTAATGAGAACATTATCAGAAATCGCCCTACCAGGAACAAAAGCCGACTGATTCTCAGAGATGAGAGTCGGTAGAATAGTATGCATCCGCCTTGTAAGGATCTTGGCAATGATTTTGTAGAACGTGCTACATAGCGCAATTGGTCGATAATCCGCTACCTTCCTGGGATTAGCAATTTTTGGTATCAAAGTGACATGAGTAGAGTTCAAGTCAGCCGGGAAGGAGCCTGTCACAAAGAAGGCGGTAACCGCAACTGTGACATCAGGACCAATCACAGACCAATAAGAGTGGAAGAAACCCGCAGAGAACCCATCTGGTCCCGGTGCTTTGTCCGCATTTATGGCGAGCACCGCCTCGCGAACCTCATCTAAAGAGGGAATGGTCGTTAAAAACGTAGTATCCACCTCCGAAACTCTCGGCAAAGTGGTCTGCTCAATGACTGAGAAATCAACCGCTCCATTAGAGGAGAAAATATGGTGAAAATACGAAGAGATTGAAGCCACAATTTCGGGTTCCTTGAAATGAACTCCGCCTGAGTCATCCTCAATGACAGAAATACGGTTAATCGTCCGCCGATTCCGTGTAGATGCATGAAAGAAACCTGAGTTCTTGTCACCCTGCTGAAGCCAAAGCAATCGGCTACGCTCCTTCCAGAATTTCTCCTCCTCTCTATATGCCGTCTCCAGCGTGGATGTGACAGCCTGCACCTCCAGCGGATTAGATGTCGGACTAGAAAGGAGGCTGTCCAGTTTGATGCGTGACTCTTCGATCAAGCGTGCACTATGTAGATGATGAGCCTTAGCCCATCGGACTAAAGCCGTGCGGCACTTGCCAAGCTTATCCAAAATAGAGGCACTACCTTCGCGCTGCCAGACCTCAGCAACTAGATCAAAGACTTCATCGCGTTCCCGCAGTCGCCGATCAAAGCGAAAGAGTTTGCGATGCTTAATCCTTGAATTATCAAGGAAAGTCAAAAGAGGCCTATGATCCGATCCTTCAAACCGTAGGTATTCCGAGCGGCCAGAGGGAAACAGCTCAACCCAAGCATTATTGGCTAGAGAGCGATCAAGGCGAGCATGAACTAAGTGATCATAGCACATACCACGCCAAGATAGAAAATTACCAGAGGAATTTACATCCCAAAGGCCATTAACCGAAACAAAACTTCGAAAATCAGAGAAAGAACCCTCCCACCTTGGGGGGCCACCCCATTTCTCAGATTGGTGTAATATATCATTGAAATCACCCGAGAGGAGCCAAGCAGACTCTCTATCCGCACCAAACCGAGAGATGGCGTCCCAAACCGCCTTGCGATTCTGTCGCTGTGGGGCGCCATAAACGAAAGTAAAATGGAAGGTTGAATTCTCATACAAGATTAAAGTATCAATAAAATTTGGGGAGGAAGAGAGTATTGTGAGATCAACGTCTCTTCTCCAAAATAGAGCCAAACCACCACTCTGACCCACAGGTGGGATAGTAAAATTATTATCATATCCCATCCACTGAAAAACTTGCAAAACAAAATCATCATTATTCTTCGTTTCCATCAGAAACATTATGTCCGGGAAAAGAGATAATCTCAAATCCCTAAGGCGTCGAACTGTAAGGGAGTTTCTGAGACCCTGACAGTTCCAACTGGTTGTAATCATTGATCCGAATTGGTTGGTTTTCGGGAAACCACCGAACCTTTACAGTTAAAGTCAAAAGACAGAGCTTTCTTAGCAGAAGGAACATTAGGAAAAACAGAAGAACCCTCAGAACGAGGTAAAAGGGGTGCCGACGAAGAGGGCTGCGCCAGAGCAAGCTTCTTCCGCGGCTGGGATTGGCCACGCACCGCCAAACGTTTCTTAGATCCATCCAAAACAGCCTGAGTCTTAGCTCCCTTCTTTGGCGTTCTCGCTTCGCGACCTTTGCTGCCTTGGGAGCCTTAGGAGCCTTGGGGGGCTTCACCGCCTTCCCTTTACCAGGTTTGCGACCTTTTGATGTCTTAGCCGAAGACGGTCCTACTTCAAAATTTAGAACCGCATTTGGGTTCCACCAAGAAGGATGATCACGTACCGATGAGTCCTCCGTGCCTAATTTGCGACGCACCGAACGCTCCGATGTAATCTCAAGCGGATTAGCCGCAAAGTGCACACTCACATCATGGAAATCAGCAGATGAATCTTGTAGATTCGATTGAACCTTACGACCCGACGTGAGCTGCTTATCAATAACCTCTTCCGTAGAAGAGAGCCGGTGGCGCACCGAGACTCGCGGTTCAGGAACCGACACCAGTTCGAAAGCAGGACGGCGAGATCTATCATTTGTTGAAGCCGCAATATGTTCATCTATCTGTTCATTAAGATCCCCATCAGCAAATTCAACAGCACGACGAGCTGCATTTTCTGGAACAGATGACACCATCTGTCTAGCTCGTAAAACCGAGGCATCAACAACCTTCCCAGTCTCACAGAGAGTATCCACATCGTAACAATTACCCTCAAATCGAGGTAAGCCAGACCTAACCCGAGAAGTACCCACCTCAGGTCGCCGTAAGGCCGGAAGAGCATCTCGCGGCGGATCGTCTAGCGGAGCATCACGACGGCTTGTTGCTCTGTCATGATGAGCATACGGATAACGAGAGTTAGAAGCAGAGGACTGTCTCTGCTGGCGACGCAACGGCGACACAGAATAACGCCGACGGCTGGGAGACATCTGGTGCCAACGGCGTGGTGAAGGAGACTGATAGCGAGATGAAGAGGGATAGTGGCGCAGTGGTGAATCGTGTTGGTGTCGACGCTGTATCGGAGAATGGTGACTGACTGGTGAGGGGCGACGAGAAAGATGATGCTCACGTCTTGGTGACTTAGAGTCAGGCCTAACAAAGACACGATCCTTGCTCCCAGGATGTGATTCACGCTGACCAGAAGTATGATCACCACGCCGATGCTTAGCAGAATCAATTTTGTGAAGTGTGTTGTGCTGACTGATGCTTAACCTCTCCCTTTCTGAAGATGCTGCCAGAGGACAAGCTTTTTGCTCATGGAGAAGAGAGTAACACGAGAAGCAATGCTTCTCAAGACGCTCATACTCGAACTCAAGCGTTGCCTCTTCCCGTGTCGGGAAAGTGAACCTCTTCTTCATGATTAATGGCTTTAAACCATTCACAAACACACGGACTCTACCCTCCTGGGGATCCGCAGCAACAAAGGTTCCAATGTCATCCCCAATAGTCCTCAGAATATCCTCTTGGTAGTAATAAAAAGGTAAGTGTCGTACTGTGATCCAGAAAGGGATGAGCGATGGGAAAGAATCAGATATGATGGGTTCCCAACGTTGAATGACCAGCATCCGGTGCTTAAAATGGTAGGGAGCTTGGCGTAAGACTGCTTCCAAGTCATCCTCCAATGAAAAACGAAAGCTGAACTTGTCACGGCCCAAGTCTTTGCCTTCTACTCTCCCCACCAAACCCCACACTTGAGGTATAAAGTTAATAATAACTTTTGGCTTCTGAATATCCGGATACAGCACCCGACCAATAAGGGTAAGTTTATTAGCAGCAATGAGAGCGGACGTATCAACCTGAGGAAGCCGCGTAGGTTGATCACGGACCCAGCTATTGCCTGCAGACTGAGCAATACCTTTACCCTTCTCGGAGTCAGTATAGCGACGAGCCATAACTGCGAAACCCAAGCAAAGCAGGACAACCTACACTGATGTAGTATATGGGAACAAGATCGAACTGGAAGACCAAGATAGGCCAAATCAAACTACACTGATGTAGTAAAGTATAAGCAATGTAGACTCAAAATCAGACTGTATCAACTCAATACGGCACCCGAAAACAAAGCCAGACAAGACAAGTAGAGCCAGAACCAGTACTGGAAGCGGAGCAGATGTTGTGTCGAGTCTGTGAATAGCGCCTGCACAACGCAAAAACCAACCAAACACCCAAGGAAAGTAAAAGAGAAGAAGATTACCACAATCTCTCTCTGTTAGAGCCTTCGAGCGTAGCACAAAGCCGCCACAACCCCCAGAAGACCCGACGGTGGTACGAGGCAGAGACACAAGGCGGGTATATGGAAGGAACCCGCAAATCGCCGAGTAAACGCCGTCAAAATCCTTGCCTTGGAGTCATCGCCGGATCACCTTGAAAATCACCTCCGAGAGCTGCGGAGAAAATCGTAACAAAGTTTCGCGTTAACCCGTTATGTTTCTATCTTATGCCTTTAAATTTTATAATACATAATTTATATAGGAAATGTATAACTCGATCAAAAGAACCATAAAGGCAATGTTAAGATCAAAATCGAACAATTTTGCAATGATCTTCTGGAGATCATGTTAATAACTGCAAGTTCTAATGATTATGAGAAAAATGAGCATTGATGAAAATACACGAAATTATTATAAATCTATTGACATGGACTATGATGTTGTTTAACTTGCACAAAAAATATTAACTTGTGCATTCTAACCGAAAACTTAAAATAGAGTCACAACCATTGTTTGTGAACATAGCAAATCTACTTTTCTTTTTCCATTGTGTAATAGAGAGTAAACCATGAAAGAATACATAAAACTAAATGAAGTGATAAGAGATGAGATTAATTTTTCGAGCTTAACTAATACGTTAACATATAAAATAAAATCTACCAAATCTAATTATGTCCATGCAAGATACGCACCAACCCCTAGCAGATTGATAGAGAGAATAATTTCTCATTAATATTGTAGTATTTTATATTTGGTGTAGAAAATAATAAAACATACCATCGAAACATATTAATCTGCGGTGCAAATCTGAGTTTTTGTTTCTAAAGCCCTCCTTCGCCGACCAAGCCCTTGTCGTTCTCGTTCGTGAAATTAGGGTTTCGATACAAGCGGGAGAGAAGCCATGGATGAAGCCTTGACAACCGCTTCTGCTATCGTTGACCAGCGTCAGAAGATCGACCAGTACAAACTTATTCTCTCCGCTGTTCTTTCCTCCAACGATCTTCTCCAAGCCCAAAAGTTCATCGATCATAGTAATTCTTCTCACCTTCACTCTTCTCATGGTTTTTTTTTGTTATCTCTTCATGTAGTGATTCCACAACTTCGAATTGGAAGCGTGTCAGGAATAATTTTTGTTTCGGGACAAAATTTGCAGTTCTCTCCGATGATGTTCCGTTGGTGGTTTCGAGGCAGCTTCTGCAGTCTTTTGCTCAAGAGCTTGGGAGATTGGAACCGGAGACGCAGAAGGAGATTGCCCAGTTTACACTCACACAGATCCAGCCGAGAGTTGTTTCCTTCGAAGAACAGGTTTGTGTTTTACTTCAGATTTTATTTTGAAAGTGTGCATCTATGGTACTTGATAATTTAGTACTCTGTCATCTGCTTAGTCTAAATTGAGAAGTATGTAGAGACGATGCTATTGTTTCTCTTTGATGTTGGCCTGAGATGGGTTTCTACTAAGGATGCTTTTTTTTTTAATTTTGGGGAAACTAAGACAATGTCCATTGCTTTGCTTTACAATCTCTTTATTGTTAGTTAGGATATTGTTTTTATTTATTTGCAGGCACTTGTTATCAGAGAAAAACTTGCGGGCTTGTATGAATCAGAGCAGCAATGGTCAAAAGCTGCTCAGATGCTGAGTGGCATTGATCTGGACTCTGGAATGAGGTGAGACAGTGAGCCGAATATTTTAGTTTTTCCCTCATGTTCTACTCAGTTGCTGAATTTGTGGTTTCTCTGTTAGGGCCGTTGACGACAACTTCAAGCTCTCAAAGTGTATCCAAATTGCTCGTTTGTATCTCGAGGTTTGGCTTTCCCTTCTTATATGCACAATAGATTTTGTATCATATTCATGGCTTTATAAGCCTGTAAATCAAATGTCTCTATTTATGAGATGGTTCTCCATATGGTAGTAAGGACTTATAGGCTAGCTATCCGTCTAGTTTCTTATGTGGCCAAAAAAACATTGACAGAGGTTTGATCTGAAAAGCTTAAAAGAAACTATTTGACGTTTCAAACTTTAAACATTTGGACATTTTCGAGAGATATCACTTTAAACAAGTCTGGTTTGCAATATCACTTGAATATTTATTCTTGATAGAGAGTTAATTGAGGCTGCCATGGTTGTATAAATACGTTAGTTCATTTTTCTTGTTAATACTTTTGTGGTTTGAACATCTGCAGGATGATGATGCTGTGAATGCGGAGGCTTTTATAAATAAAGCTTCTTTCTTAGTGAGCAGTAGTCAGAATGAAGTTTTGAATTTACAGTACAAGGTTGGACTGCCTTAAAACTAAGAATTTATGTACTGGGTGGTTAAGGAGCACTCCTTCTCAGGTTTAAATATATTTCGTTTCCAGGTCTGCTATGCTAGAATTTTGGACATGAAAAGAAAGTTCTTAGAGGCTGCACTTAGGTATTATGGCATATCTCAGATTGAAAAACGCCAGATAGGGGATGAGTAAGTGGACCGACTTCTCTCCCAGCTACAACCTTTTTCCAAATTTCTCATGTGTTGGTTCCTGTTAAAATGAATATACCGGTTACTCACTCATACTCATCTGTGGACACCCCTTATTATAAACTAGTTTCCAAGTTTTAACCTCTTAACAGTGCAATTTCCTCTGATTAGTCCGAGATGCGATGTCGTTATTTCGGAATGTGGCTGCTACAACTGCATGGTACTAATGTTTCCTAATAATTTCAGAGAGATTGATGAGAATGCATTAGAGCAAGCCCTATCTGCTGCTGTCACATGCACCATATTAGCTGGAGCCGGTCCTCAGCGTTCTCGTGTTCTTGCAACTTTATATAAAGTAATTCCCTGTGGATTATCAATTGAATGCCATTTCTTGCTTGCTTCTTTATCATTCTTTTTCTCTGTATTTCCAACAGGATGAGCGTTGCTCCAAGCTGAAGATTTATCCCATTCTGCAGAAGGTTCTATCTGTTCTTACCTCTAGTAAATAAACATACATTTGCATACGTTTGGATGTATATTATTGTTTGAATTGGCATATCTCTCCTGTTTAAGCATGCAAGATGTTAATTAGGTTTGACTGATTTATGAACAAACTAAAACAGTTTCACCGTAGTGTATGGAAGCTTGGTCACAACATGCTAAATTTCATTTTTAATCTAACTTTTAGGTTTATCTGGAAAGGATTTTAAGGAAACCAGAGATTGATGCTTTTGCAGAAGAACTTAGGCCACATCAGGTTGCCACTGTTATTAAGATTTTGATGTTATATTTGCATGTTAACTGACTTGTTAGACTCATAACAAGTTTTACCTTATTGCTATGCAACAGAAAGCATCTTTGCCTGACAAATCAACTGTTCTTGACCGTGCCATGATTGAGCATAACCTTCTAAGCGCAAGCAAACTTTACACAAACATAAGGTTTAGAATTAGTACCTTATACCGTTTCTTTATGCTTGTGAGACTTGTAAGATTTTTTCAAACTTAGTACTGTCCAACTACTTTGTATCCTAGGTTTGATGAATTGGGAACTCTGCTGGGGATTGATCCAAGAAAGGTAATATTCAAAATCAATACATGATTCCCTTCCCTGTCTTTTTCACTAGTAGTGATTAAAAGATAAGCGTTTGGCTGAATGTTTAATGCATAAAGTTTTCTTTCTGAAGGCTGAGAAGATAGCAGCTAATATGATTGGCCAAGACAGAATGAGGGGTTCCATAGATCAGGTAAGAAATTACGAATAGATGTGAGCCTGGAAGATCATTCTTGTTAGTGTTTATTTACTAAGAGGGTTTTTAGATGTGTCATGATCTGTTATGTTACTGTACAGGAAGAGGCTGTGATACATTTTGAGGATGACATTGAGGAACTACAACAATGGGATCAACAGGTTCTCTCTCTCTCTCTCTCTCTGTGAGCTGTATTTTTTTTTTCTTTCTGTTGTGGAATAAGACTGAAAAGTGAAAGCTGTGCAGATATCGGGATTATGCCAAGCTCTCAACGATATTCTGGATGGGATGGCAAAGAAAGGCTTGCCTGTCCCGGTCTGATTGATTCCATGGCATAGGACTCGTCTCAGGGATGATTAATATATAGTCGAGCTCAGCAGATCGTTTTGCTTAGATGGGAGTCTCATGCCTAAGTTTTTGCCAAATTGATGTGTTTTGGGGGACAAGTCATTTTGATCTCTTTTGCTTTTGCAAATTCATGTCTATGCCTTTAGGGTTAATTGATACAGAGAGGGTAAAGATCTGGCACTGAATGGTGATTTTTAAGAAGACATTTGCAGATTTGCATTACATGAAAGATGTTCAGTAGGACTGGTTAAAAAAACGGAACCTGAAAACTTGAACAGAACCGGAAAAAATGATACCGGACCGAGCCTGACACAAATACCCGAAAGGATTTTTTCATGGTTTCGAGTATCAGGCATTATCTGAAGCCGAACGGTATTCAAAAAATTAGGAAAACTCGAAGTCCGGAAAGATCCCAAACCGAATTTGAATTCAAATCCATGCAAGTATCCAAAGATATTTGAAATTCCGAATAAATATCTACAATAAGTATTTAAAACTTGAATTAGTAGCTCAAATTCTCAATTCCATGTTCATATTATTTAAGCATACATCATCCATATGTATATATTTTACAATTTTAATTTTAGAATTATTGAAATTCGTAAGGTAAATTTGGATTTTTTTTGAATCTTTAGATTAGTTAAACGGATATTCAAACTCGAACCGAAGCCAAACAGAAACTAAATTTTTTATATGAAACCCCGAACGAGGCTTAAATCTATGACCTCGAAAACTCGAAACCCGAATGAATCAGAACTGAACCCGAACGAGTACCCCAACGTCAACTCTAGAAACCAATACTCCTCCACTTTCCCGTATACTTGTTCAAGGTTCGATTTCTATCTGACCACAAATTATTATTTTTCTAATTTATATTAGATAAGGAATCGTCTAATACGCGAGTAAAAATAAAATATTTAATATTTAGAATAAATAATCTCCATAATAAGTAGATTTTAGATTACAATATATTTTTAAATAACCTGCGTAGTTATGACTCATATAAGTAAATTATAATCATATCCGAAAAGATCTGATTCGAACTGATCCGAAAATTCACCAGATTCGAATCGGTTCCTAAATAAAAGGATCCGAAAGATCCAAAACCCGAACTATCCGAAGTGATCCGATCTGAGGATCCGAATGTCAAACACTTATTAATATCATACAGTCTAGTGGGGTCGAATGTCAAAACAACGAAATATTTCACTTACACATAATATATCAAATTATTATTCGTACTTAAAATACTATAATAAAGTTATTGAATGAAATTTAAACACAATACAACTAAAATATTTTGAATATAATAAAATTAAAATATCATAAGCGTCTATATTTACAACTAGTTAGTTGGCCAGTATAATATGCGAGCATTAAATTTTTTTAAATTTTAGATTTGATATTTAAAAATTTTCGATTTTTAAAATTTTCAACTGATATGATATTAGACCGAAGTGAGCTTGTGTGATTTGTTTTCCTTTGTTTTGATGTTTAAACTTAAACTCTCTTTGGTTTCAGTTTATTTCAATATAATTAGATGTTTAAAAAATGATATCTTAAAATTTTCGACTTTTAAAATTTTAATCATGTGATTTTTATTTAGACAAAACAAATTATTATATGAATTTTAAAATAAAGTAGTGCACATTCTATTTGGCATATCCTATATAAGATATAAATATTTTACAGATTTTAAAATTCGACCCCGCAAAAAATAAAATCCTAAATACTATATTACTTCATTTAGTATATCTTGCGTTGAATATCTTACAGATGTTAAGACATTTGACCCGCTAGAAAATATAATATTAAATTTTAAATTGTTTTATTCATGACTACAAATATTGATTCATTATTTAATAAATTTATTTTCTGTATAGCTATCAAAAAGTAAAAGATATGACATTTTATTAGTTCATAATTTCGTATGATTTTTTGTTAATCAAAATATACAATATCTTTATAATTATTTAAATATAATAAATTTTATATAAAATATGATTGATTTATTGAGTAATGTTAATTTAATTTTTAAATTTATTTTATTTTAAAATATATTTATCTTATATCATATATAGATATATATATAGATATACTATTTTTTGATTAAAAAATCAAATATATCAAATATATTAAATAATTCATTAAGGATAACCATGATTTTTTAAGATAAATATTTTTTGAATATTCTCTTTATTAATTTTTTTTTATTTATTATTTTCGTTTTTGTTTTAAATAAATAAATAAATTTATGAATAATTTTTTTATTTATCAAATAGTTTATTAAAGACAACATAGTAATCAACGAGTCCAACTTTTAATTTGATGCAAACTGACTTCATACTTAATATATAAAGATGTGCAATAATTTGTGTATAAGTAAAATATTTTATTACTAATTTAACAAATATATAATTATTTAGAAAAAATTTATATCGCATCGGAGGTCAACCAACTAATAATTAGTTTAAATAAATGTTGTGAATGAATCAATTGAAGGGAAATTATGCAATTTGGAGGTTTTTGTATTAAAACTTTTTAGTTCAAAAATTATAATGTAAGTTTAGTGTTTTAAATTTTTAAGATGTTAATGAATGACTCTCCTTAAAAGGTTTTATGCGATTTTTTCAATCATGTATCTAACTAATTAAAAGGTACTGTTTATGAGCTTCGAAGGTGTCCACGTCACATCTATTTGAGAGCTCTTCCACGTGACACATCATCATCTTCACTTCTCTTTACCAAGAAAACGACTACCCTTGCAAACCAAATAGTATTGGGCCAAGATTTTGAGAAGCCCAATATGCCTAATATCCCCACATAACCCTAGAGCCCCAAATCCTAATGTTAATGAATTCAACCTAAACTCACGTTTGATTTTTCTTTCCCTTTCGTCTTCCTCAGCAGCCAACCCCAAATCTCTCCACCTTAACCTCCATAACGTACACCTTAATACAATCTTTGCTCATTAATTTCTACATTTTCTCCTCCATCTCTCACGTCCACTCCTTTTACCGTTATTGATTGCCAATTAATAGCCTTGGACGCCCCAAACGCTTTCTTCTCCTACGCCCGTGTTGTTCCAGCCCCGCCCTATAAAGCCACCGAACGTCCCAGCCCCATCATCTTATGGATTAGGCAGCAAAAATCTACAGCACTATCAACCCTGAGTAACCCTCCTACCTCCATAACTTTCAACAAATTCGCCGCCATCGGTAATAAGTTCTGCCTTACTGACGTCTCCGTCCGGCTACACCACTCTTAGTAAGCTCGCAACTTCAAAGTCGGCAACCTGCTAATAGGCGTCGATCTCCATTCCGAGGTACGCCGGTTCCATCACGTGTTATTTGTTTCTGGATTTATATCTCAAATCGTACCGACTTGATTGCGTGAATCGAGTTGTTCTATTCCCTTTTCTCGCTAAGCTCTTATCTGGTTGTAAGTTGCCTACTCAAAACATTTTTGGATCTTTTTTTGGTTGGTTCCCGTAAGTTGACGGTTCTGTTTGTAATTTGATCGTCTCTATGTTATGTTATTGAGGGACTCAGTGAATGGTTGAGCTTTGGGTTGTGGGAGCTAATTAGCCAATGGTATAGGTAAATAGTTTGGCATCGGTTAAATAAAACCCTTGCGAAAATGAAAAGAAATGTGAGTAATCAATTAACAACTATATATATATACTAAGCGTTTTGGATTGAAATACTATGTATTAATGGTTACATTAATTTTCTTTGGGTGAAAGGAGAAAATGTACGAGGAGGAGAGAGAATCGACAACTCAGTTTCCAGATGGTATATATACAAATGACTTTCACATATTCATTAATAGATAAGCGTTTTGGCTTATTAATGAAACTATATATTGATATATATGTTTCAGATATGTTGGTTTGAATATTGTAGCAACAACAGGAAATGGCTATAGCTAGCAGTGCAAGAGCGATGATGATGAGAGATCATGATGGGCAATTTGGATATAGAGTGCAACCGATCCAGCCAAATCTTCAGAGCCATTGATTGATCTTATAAGTGTTTCAAGTCTTATCATCAAATCTATTATCTATATTTCCATGGTCCTTTAGTGTTGTCTTTTGATCTCAAGCCACAATTATACTCACATATATTGGTCTTGATGCTCATTCTCTTTTACAGTTCAATTTTTCTTTTCTAGATTCTTCTCTATAGAGATGTTTAAAAATCCCCAAGATTTTTTATGAACAAGTATTTGTGAAAGATATAAAGATGACATTATAACATATATTTTGCATAAAATATACAAAAAAAAGATTTGTATATTAAGTTAGATTGATTTACTAATTTAAAATTTTCACAAAAATACTTTGCGCATGAATAAAAAACAATAAAACCACAGATCAAATTACATATAAATTAATATGATAACGAGTTATAACAGATATTTGTGTAGACAATATGATGTATATGCACTAACTTAAGCTAAAAGATAATCCAATTTCAAATTACAAAATCAAATACCCAAAACATTGGTCCCCTTTCCATATATACACACAACTCTCTGCTAATTAGTTTATCGGATTACATATATATTTGCAAACAATCCTTTCACTAGCTTGATAAAAAAGGGGTGTCAAAGTGGATAATCCGATCAAACCCGACCCAAATCCATATGGGTACGAGATTAAATTGGCGGGTTGAACCTATCCATTTATTTCATGGACAAATTTTTATATACTCAAATCCATTTCTGTTAAATTCATTGGCTAAATGGATTATATAGGTTATCCATATATAACTTAAATATATAAATTTCCTTTTATATATGTTATATAATTAAGAATTTAATAAAAGTTTTCAAAAAACAAAATATAGAAAATGTTTGGCTTTAAGACAAAATATAAATATAAATTTAAATAAATATGGATGAGAATGTTGTCATATTGTAAAATACGATCAAGAGGCCAAGACACAATCCAAGTCAAATTTTAGAATAAGTTAAGATCCAGGTAAATAAAGAAAGATCGCTACAACTTTTATTTATATATAAATAACACACAAAACAAATATTCTTATATGTGTTAAGTATTTTACATATATAAATATATATATACAGTGGCAGACTCATGATCAAAATATACCAGGTTAAAAAAAATTAAAAGTGGAGGTTTGAACCTTGGGTCTCTTAAAAAAGAGGGTTCAATGTAAATCATTGTTCCACATTATTCCCTAATATTAATGGACAAAATTTAAATACTTATATTTAGAATGATTCAATTGAACCCTAACCCACCAAATAGGTCCGCCCATGTATATATATTTATTTTCCATAAACCCATGGATAACCCATAACTCTGATGGGTTAATCTGCTAAACCCGTGAACTCATTAGGGTCAAACCATCATACCCATTTATTTATATGAGTTATAAAACTGAACCCAAACCTATTAAAATATTGGATAAACTATATCAAACCATGGAAAATGACACATTTTGACACCCTATAACACATTACATAAATTAAAAACATAAGTTAAAATATAATAATTAAATTAATATTTTTACTAGAGCAAACGTGAAAGCGATTACAAAAGCCGACAAAGAACATGATCTCTCCAGAGACTACTGATTCTAGTTTCTACAAAGAATACTATCGTCATATAATGGTTTTAAAAAAACTAAATCTCATGTTTCTAATTCAATTCAGATTATCTATATGTCATGCTTATCATCAGTACGACATAACCAATTCATGAGTAAACAAAAGAACACAATGAACCATTGAAAAACACTTATTAGAGACCAAGGTCATGTATAAAATAATTGGAACATTCTTCAGAACTTAAATTGCATTAGACTATTAATCATGTATAAAATCTAAAAGCTATTATATGTTTCTTTGCAATGTTAGAAAAATATTCTCTCATGAAATAGTTATTTAAAACATTGTATAACATCATGCAATGTCATCCCAAAATTTTTGGTTGCAAAGTTGAAATAATATTATGGCCTTTCATTATCATTTTTATTTAAATTTTATATTTGTTATTATTGTTGCAAGAAAAAATTATATTACATTTTAGTATTTTTTAAAAACTAATTTCACATTAAATATGAATACAAAAAAGGATACTATCACTAAATATACAAACAAAAACCATTAATTATTTTTTCAACCCCCAAAGTTGATTTTATAATTTTGTCCCTCCTCTTTCTTTTTTCGTGTTTTTTAAAGGTTGGAGGTGAAATTGTAATTCACCCGTATTATTATTTTTCCGCACATACAAAAGACTCAATATCAATTTTTTTTTTGTAAGTCAACAAATTCTCCGTACAAAAAAAGTTGAAAATAAATATACACTTTAAGCTAAAATAAAACTATAAATTATTTTTGGTAAAACTAGAAAAAAAAAGTTGATCAAACTTTACTAAAAATAATATATAGTTTATGAAACAAGATAACTAAAATATGTTCAAAATAAAAACAATAATATTACATGCTCGAAAACTTTTTTCCACGGAAAGAGACAACTGTAAGATGACTAAAAAATCAATAATGTGACTTCAAGGTCATGCTTCTTTGTAGAACATCGAGACCTCACATCATGACACAATAATGAAGTACACACATACCGTAAGATTTATCAACAAATCAAACATTGAAAATGTACCGGGAAAACATGGAAAATGTATCGGGAAAACGCAATGGAAGATATGACGCCTCTGCATGAAACAAATATGTCCATCTCTCACTTTACCTTATCGTATACTATCAAATTTTAGAATATTGGTACATATACTAACAACACAACATGTTTCATGCTTCTCCATTAGAAGTTCCAAATCGAGTAAGATAGTTGTCGGCCTCACCTACTACCAATATAAGTATTAGGTTAGAAAAACGCAAATTGCATCAAACAAACAAACTTACAACGAAATTTACAAACAAAATTGAATATTTCGTTCTTATATTTAGTGAATGCACTATTAGCTTTAAGAAGTAACATTGATGCTTTTCAATGCTAAGCACTTTATAAAAAAGTGAATGCGGTGAGAAAGTTCTCTATGTGCGGAGAGCAATACTTTTTCTTCAAAAAAATAGAAAGTCTGATGACAGCTCTACCAATATAAACAAAATATATAACACATAACCCGCACGTAGCGCGGAACATCCCCTAATGTTAAGTAATGAATATGAACTGCGAATCTATAGTCAATTCAGTTTGTATTTCACCGAAAACCAGAATAAGAGTTGACCAGGATGAATATGAAGTTTACGCTAATATGCTAGAAAACACCACAAATTTCATAATATTGTCAACATCATCATGATGAATATATTTTACATGGTAACCTATACAAGTAAATAAAATCATGCCAAAACTACAAAATTGAGCTTAACCGATCTAAGATTTTGAGGTAAAATCAAACTTTTGAAATTTTAAACCTGAATTTAAATATTGACTTGATAATTAAATCTGACTGATATTATCTTATTTGAACTGGTTTAAACCAAAAACACCAATTGTAATTTTTGACCACACTCTTGAAGTTATTTTTTATAACTCTATATTTAAATATTTTATTAATAATAATAATAATCATCATTTAATTGTGGCATTTGAGACTGTCCACGTCAACCAATTTAACTTTCTTTCTAATGATGTCACATCAGCATATACTTACGTTGATTGAAAAGAAATTGCGATCTCTCTCTTCTCACCACAAAATTGTTCATCTTCTTCCCAAAAATCGTTCCCCAAACAAAACCAAATCACGCCACCAGGCCACAAAGCATATTTAACCCAAACTAAAAGGCCCAAATAATATCCAAAAAACTAATACAGATGTCCATATTATCAACCTTAAATTAACTTTCCTTCTTCCACCTTGTGCGACACTAACGCCACAATCATGTACTCCAATGGATCCAACGGCCGTTTCAGAAAATCGGGTAATTGAAGTGATGATTGGAGGAGGTGGTTAACATCCGGATCCGGTTAGGAGTTAACCGATCCGAGAATTGGTTAGGAAGCCAATATGCGGGCGGGCCACAAAGGCCCACCTAGAGATATTCGGCCCAAATCGAAAGAGAAAAGAGAAGGCCCATGAAATTCAAAGCTGAGAGAAATCGAAACGGAAGAATCAACATTAACAAGAGGAATAAATGCGCAATAATTCGGGGGTTACAAGAGCTAGAAGAGTATAAAGGAAGAAGGAGGAGCTTGAAGAAATGGACGGAATTTTTTCTCTTTAAAACTTAAGCTCGAAACTCTTGTAAAAGAACCGATTACAATCAATAGAACACGATCTCTTTCGACAAATCTTGCACCCCATATTCTGTGTGGATTCTAGATCCATCAATGATCAATTGAAGGATCACACGTTCTCTCACAATAGTAAATCCCACTTACTCCACCTCTTCTCTATTCAACTCCTCCTCTTTAATAGCTCTTCCTAAAAATTCGTTCCCCCCACAACGCACACCACCACCACGGCAAAGCTCTTCTCTCAACGTCCCCTCATACCACATCAAAAAACACTCCGCCAATGGCAGCAATTGACGTCGTCACAATCCCCAAAGAGGCTAGCTACATCACATTTGATTACTTATGCCTTTGCCGCTCAGATTGAAACCGATCATGTTATAACATTATCATCTCTGCCTTTTCTCTTACTGTTATTCCTGACGAGACCGACATTGAAAGGAGCTCTTAAATGTTCCCAAAACAGCAGCTTCTTCTTCCACTGTTTACCCATCTGCGGCGGATAAGGGAGAATGTACAACAAGTTTTCGAAATTCCATGGTTCGAAGAAAGTACAGTCTCTATAGTTATTAAGTTTCTTTCTTTCTATTCTTAAACAAGATTATGGTGTAAGAATCATTAGGTGGGGTCAAATATGTTAAGGATTAAATGTGT
>OVAN01004665.1:0-25300 GCA_900406275.1 Anastatica hierochuntica
AGCCCAATAGGCTAATGGTTATGTCAGCCATCAAATGGTTCATAACACTTATACATATTTGAACGAGTTGTTAAGACAATTCAATTATTATATTTGCACTTTTAGGAGGTACATATTTCCTTAAATAAAATGCGGTGTATAATATAAAAAATATGTACTTCAAAAGAATATTCAACAAAAGATTTAATTAGAAACCGTCCATTGGGTATATGTATATAATATAAACGAAAATTTAAACATAAAATATTTTTAATAACAATTTAATTAGAAAAAAGAATTTGTTATATATTCATGACTATATAACTCAAAATATATTAGCTTCTCATAGATATAAATCGAAGAATATACAATAATTGAAATAATTATATTCTTTTAAATAAATTCAAAATCTTTTACCTTTCCATATATTTTTAAAAATTAGTGGATCGAATGATGGTCATAATCAATAGCTTGTCATTGTCGACTTTCAATATGTAAATAATAAATTATTAATATATCTAATGTTTTTAATAGTAATATTCAATGAGCGTAAAATAAAAGAAATATCGATAACCAGATAATTATTATATGAGAATTTTCATATTTTTGTTGAATGCTTATGGAAATATTACTTTGTTTTTTAATCTATTTTTTGACATACAAGTTTGCTAATACTATATATTAAAACAAACAGCAACTCTATTATAATATACATTTTTTAAAGTAAAAATAATTCGATGTCTCTATTAAGTTTCGATTTCATCAATGATTTGTCTCCTTTACAGAGTTTTTAGACAAATTAATTAGGAAGATATAATAATCTTATACCAATTTAATTAGAAAATAAAAATAGATATCAAATATGTATTTTAGTTTATAGAATAATTAATCAACTTATATCATTTCAAAACACTTGTAAATCGTCATTTAGAACGATGAAACACATTATAGAAATTTAATATATATATATATATATATTTTGGAAACAAAAAATTTCATTTAAAATTCATAAAACTTTACATATAAAAACTGTAAATACGTAACTTTATTATAATGATCGTGAATTAAGGTATAAATTAATTCATATTAATTCTTACATGAAAAGTATAATATCACTCGAAATCTTGCATATCACTATATTTACAAATTTATCTTTCATGGTTTACATTTAATTATTGATATTTTTATAAAAGCTATAATATTTACTTTGTATGTTTATATCAATTATTTATTACTTGTGTATTAAATGTTTGAACTAAAAATCGATTTTTTAACATGACATACAAGATAATTGGAGAAAAAAATAATCAGAGAAGAAAGTGAATAAAATATCAAATCTTTACATTCAATATTTTAAAAATTATTTCATACATTTAACAAAAGAACTAACAATTTTTTTGTTCAAATAAAAAATCCAATTTTATGAGTAATTAATAATTAATAAATTGCACCATTTTAAGTTTCTTAATTTAATATATTTGAAAATATATAACAAGCAAAACTCACGTTAAAATTATTATAAATGAAAAAAATATATTTTACTTCGGTAAGTAAATATAAAAATATCAAATTAGGATTAAATTCTCCACATAATACTTTCACATTAGAATAGAAGTTCAAGCGGACGTTCAGATATCCGTTCGGGTTCAGTTCGGGCATCGTTTAGGTTTTTTTGGGTTACGAGTTTTTGGGTCAAAGGGTTAAGTCTCATTCGGGTGTATGTACATTTTGATTTGAGTTCGGTTCAGATCTTTGCGGTATTATTCAAATTCAAATACCGCTTAAATTATGTAGAAAAATAAAAATCCAAATATTCCTAAAAACCTCCAATTATTTTTGGGATAATCCGGGTATTTTCGTGCATTTTAAATATTTTTTGATATTAGATCTAAAAGTAAATAATATATTTAAGTATACAATTGTAATTTAGGTACTTTTGAGTAATTGAAATTTTCTGATTTAAATCGAGATCAGTTCGGCTTTTCAGGTTATTGAAGTTTTGCATCGATATGATATTTTATCAGTTTCTGTTCAGATTCGCTATCACTTTTAGGATCGATTTCGCTTCAATTCTTTGATTTCAGCTATCTTATCCACACCTATTTACCTCCACAAATTCGCGGACAACCACCTAGTCTAAGTTTATAGAGCTGGTAACAGTTGTCGTCACTTACTTTTCATATGTATAAGTTGCTCCTCCCCTTTGGATTACCAAATTTTTTTAATTTATTAAAAATTGAAAAGATAAACTGCGTACATAGGTTTACATGATACTTTCGTATCTTGATTAACAGTTTTAGATACTTTAAGTTAATGTTATAATTATAGAACTTCGAATCTTATAATTTTGATGGAAATCATATAGATTTATTATTAAAAAAAATTTGTTCAAATATTTAACGCAATAAAAATACATAATTAACAAAAAAAATACATAATTAAATTAGTTACAATCTGATTATATTTTGTGTTTAAGATATTTTGATGATTTTTTTTTGGGAGAGAAAACAATGAATTGAAGAACAACAAGATTGGAAGGTAGATCTTTATTGACAGATCAAATAAGAACTTGATTAAAGTGAAAGCTTTCTCGTCGACCAAGGTTTATGTAAGGCTTTAGCTCCTTGATCGAGATTTGCTTGATGAACAAGTAAAAGAAGAGTTGTATTGATGTGTATGTCCCGAATTAGTGTTCTTCTTTAAGCTTATATAGATGCATAAATAGGATATTTTCTATTTTTGAAGAAAGATATGAATAATATCAATTTTGATCTCATCTAAGCTAAAGAAAATATTTCCTTTCACTCTGCAAATATTAGTTCTTATCTCGAAAAATATGAATCTTTAGGGAATATTCCTTTTGTCTTGGTACTTCTCACAGTCATTCGACCAGGTACAAGGAACGTCTTTCCAGTCAGTTGAGTCATTAGCTGAACCATGCACGCAAATCCCTTCAAAATCCTTATATAACATCCTACTATTCCAAGGAAACTTCGGATTTCAGAGGCATTTCGTGGTCTCAGCCATTTTGTTATGGAGTTGATCTTCTCAGGATCCACATATGATCTACGAAGGTGATCACGAATTCATATAGAAAGTCTCTTGAAACGTTGTTCATCTACTTCATGAATGTGGCTAGAGCATTGGTTAAGCCAAAAGGCATCATCACAAACTCATAGTGCTCATTCTTTGTCTGGAAAAACCTTTCTCGAACACTTGATTTTGCTATCGAGATCTGACGATACCTTGGGGTCAAATCAATCTTTGAGAACCAAGTAGTACCTCTGAGTTGGTCGAATAAATCATCAACCCGAGGAAGAGGGTACTTGTTCTTTATTGTTACTTTGTTCAATCTTCGATAATCAATGCACAACCTGAAGCTACTATTTTTGTTCTTCACAAATAGTACCAATTCACCCCACGGTGAACTGCTTGGTCGGAAAAAATCCTTTTCCATCAGTTCGCTCAACTATTTCTTTAATTCTACCATCTCAGCAGGAGAGATCCGTTAAGGCGCCTTAGAGACTAGAGTTGTTCCACGTTTCAGCTCAATAGTAAACAAATTCAAACATTCTGATCGTAATCCAGTCAGTGCCTCAAACCCGTTCTCAAACTCCTTTACCACAAGGATTTCCATCAAACCAGTATCCAAACTAACTTATGTAGTTGTGATTGTGGCTAAGTAAGCTTCACAACCTTTCTCAATCATCATTTTCACTTGCATTGATGAGATGACTAAGTTTCCTAACATTGGTATGATTCCTTGATAACTCAAGATTCCTACGTCGGTCTCAAACCGAACACGCCCTCAGCGACAGTCCATATGTGCATTAGGATTTCCAAGACATTCCATTCTGAGTATCACATCATAGTTTGCCACTAGATAAACAACTAAGTTTGCTAGCATGTTGTTTTCACAAATCATAAATGAGGCATCTTGAATAACTTCATAAGTGAACATGATCTATCCACCACTTGCCTTAATTAGGTTTATGATCTACCTACCACTCCATAGTTTGTCTTTCTATATTCAGAGTGAATACATTAGAGGCCTCTGATGGATCATAAACCTAATTAAAATCACCAAGAAAGACCCAAGCTTTCCCTTCCATTACATCAGAAACTGCTAAGGCACAAAGTTCTTCCCAAATCTGCATCCTTTGGTTTTCATCATTTGTTGCATAGACAGACAAAAAAAGTAAGGGATGCGAGGAAGGAAGTTGGAGTTGTAATCATATGTAAAGACTTCGTAACCACTGTACTTTTGACCATTTGATCACTTATGAACTAGATCTTCCCTTGCTCTGAATAGTCGTAATTGTCAACACATGACCAACCCGACAAAAGAATTTTGAGAATATAATTCTGCTTGATTTTTTTACATTCGTCTCCAGCAGACATCCAAAAACTGGTTTGTTTTTTCTAAACCAATCCAAAAAGTTGTTTCTATGCGTAGATAAATTTAATCTTCTTACTTTCCATCCAAAAAATTCTATACATATGGAATTAGAGGTTAGTGGAGTAAGGGGCCTTTACCCCTATATTTTTTCTTCTGCTTTTTCAAAAGAGCAACAGTGAAACCCGTATCTAGAGCATCAAAATTACTACCCGAAGTATAAGCGGATGAACCGCCTGCAACCTGAAGAGAATCAACAAAAGAAGATGCAGTCTATCTCAATTCCACCACTAGTTTCCCCTGTAACTCTTCCCCAACTTTTAAAAAAGTAGTTGCAGATGAGGTTGCGTCTTCTTTTGCTAAGTGACGGCCTTCCTTGTCAGGAGGGGGTGGAGTGTTTAAGTTATCAGGTGCACCGTAAGGTTTAGGTTATGAGGGCTTTGTTCTGCGGTTTTCAACTAGAGGAACTGTTTGCTCAAGTTGCTCTGACTTCTCTTTTGGTCTCTATATGTGGAGCTGCTTCTTGGTATGGCTGCTTTTCTCCTGAGGGCATTGGGTATGGTCATTGATTGCAGAGGAGCATAACTTATACTTAACGGGAGTAGTCCTGCATCTTTTCAAGTTGTGTTCGATCTCTTTGCAATGTGAGTATACAGGGAGGGGGGCATCTAGGGACTAAAAATGCTTATACAACACTCTCACCTGATTTGAATTGAGCATTAACAGTTTAAGGTAGTTTTTTCCTCGGTTCGATGATCGTTAGTACCTTTGCCACCTCCAAATTGTTCTTGTCTGAGGTAGATTGATGGCAAAACTTCATTTCACCGACTAGGCTGGCTATCCGCTCCAATGCATCATCATTACAGAATTGAAGTGGAACATTTATGAGCTCTAGCCAAATCGGTGTCGAGGTAAGCTGAGGCTTCTCTGATATGATTCTTGGTTCCTGTTTAGCCATAAACATCGTCTGACCTTCAATCTTCTTGAGGCACTGGTTCATGACTCGGTACCTAGTTGCATCATTAGGAATCTTGAAAAGAAAGAAAAATCCCTCCATCTTTGAGACTTTTATTTCTCTTAGGTATCTGCTCCATATCCCATTCACAATCTTGTAGACTGTACCTTGCAACAGAGGGTCATAATAGAACTACCCTATGAAAAAACACTCCCAAGATCTCTTATGCTTCTCGTTTATAGAGTTGGAAATCATGACACATGCTTCTCCTGAAGGAAGGGTGAACGAAGTTCCCTTCTTCTCTAGTCCCTTTGAGGTTCCTTTCACCAAATCACAACAAGTGTCTCTAGCAGGAGATGAAGTCAAATCTTCTAAATTGGGCTTTCCAGATTTCTGGCTAAGGCTGCCAACTTCTAGCAGATCTGCTCCGACATCGCTTTTGAGATTTTCGTATCTAGGGAAGGTTTGGCCAAATCAGCAGGAGCGACGACTGAAGTTTGGGCAAAAGGTTGAGCAGTCGAAGACTTTGGCGAAAATTCACTCAAAAGCCCCTTGCTTTGACCGTCACTCAAGGGGGTGGCTTCAGCCAAAATTTGGTTAAAGGATAGAGATTTCTAACCAGCTTTCGAAGTCTTTGGTTTGGATTTTTTGGGGATGCTTTGTTTCTTTGCCATAGGGTGGGGAGGGCCTGAAAGAGAGGAAGAATTTAGGTTCCGACGTCGAGATCAACGCCAGACAAGAGTGTCGAAAGTAGTCATTATGTCGTCGTGAAAATCGCATTCTCTGCCAGCAGAGGTGAAACTTAGAAATGATCTAGACTCTTGTATTTATAGACAAGTTTTTGTTTATTGATTTTTTGTAGTATAAGAAATTGTCTTTTTTTCTTTTGCTAATACGGATAATTTTCTTTTCCATCTAGGATACGCATAATTTGGTCCAAATTGAGAGTTTGGCTGAAGTCGGATATCTCATAGACATAAATGTACTTCCAATAGAAATCGATGTACTAATCGGAAAAATAAAAATTCCAGGCAGTTAAGCTAGATTCGGTCTCCTCTCCGAAGTCAAAGAGACGCGTGAAGCTTTGAAACAAAAAAGGAAACAAGAGCGAGTATACCAAAAACAACATGGTACATGTCACGTGTACTGTCTGAAGCGTCTGCAGCAATTGGTTGTAAATCCACGGTCCAAGAGCGACGACGTCACAGACCTTTTAATACGCAGTTTTTCTTTATCCTGATTCCTGCACAAAGTGTATAATAAACGGTAGAGTTCCTGAACATCACACAACCTTTCTTTATCCTGCACAAAGCGGAACTGTACGAAGTTTCTCACAGGAGCATGGGACCGGCGAGGAGTTTTAGTGGGGGTTATTGGTTCTATGATTTTAATGGATTTGAAAATTGGAGTTTGACTTTTCTTCACAAATCTAAAGATTTCAAAATCAGACTAGTGGATTTCATAATCTAAACAAATGGATTTTGAAATTCAAACTGGTGGATTTTGAAAAAAAGGATATCAAACTATTAATTTTATAATAAAATATGAAATAAATATAAAGATAAATAACATTTCAGTTTTTTGTCTATCATCGTATAAAATCTCTGCACATATCTGTTTCATTGGTTGCTCTCAACTGGTGAGCGTGCTCTCTTTGTTAATCTTGAGTTGCAAAAACTTCATCATCATCTTTATTAACTTCTTCAAGATCTTTTTTCCTCCTCCTCCTTCTTCTTCATAAGAATTTGTTTCTTCGGAAAAACAATCCGTTTGACAAAATTTTCGTAGAAAATTGTGTAAACCAACACATGTAAGTACAATCTATGTTTGTGTCTTATATAGAAAAGGATGTGCAGACTTAAAAATAAGAAATCGAGATTTGAAAATACCAAAAATCTTTCAATAACATTTCTCAAAGATACATGGTGATGGTTAAACAGCTCTTTTTCATTTTCTGGAGTAAAATCTTGACCAGAAAACTCTTATAAATGATATCAAACGCCACAATAAGGAGCTAGAAAATTTTGACGCTTTACAAATCCGCAGTTAACTAAATAAAATTTTTCTGAAATAAGAATAATAAAGTTGTTACAATATAGTTTAAGAAAACCAGCTTATAACTTTTATTATAAGAAATTGGTACCGTCTTGAACAAGTAATCGGTTTGTACTCCTTGTAAAAGCATCATTTAGTATTTTTGAATCATGAGCTGAACCTTCTCATCCACTAAATACATATATGAACTCAAGTTCAAAATCACATGCGTCCATCACCTTTTTTGTTGCGGAAAGCAGACGCTTCGTTCTTTGGCACCATTGCAAAAATATGTTGGGATATATCCGATATAACTGTCGAAAATGAATAGGATTTTTTGGATTACAGTAAATGTATTGCATGTGTGTCTATTATACAAAATTTGTAATGAGTTTGGATATCGTAGACTTTTTTTTCTTCTTGGATTGTAAACCATAGATCTGTGGTATATGCAAAGTGAGATCGATATATGTGTTATTGGTTCCTAATTGTAAGACATTTTTTCGTAGTGGTTAACAAACAAAAAATTTCAAAATATATGCTTCAAGCTCAATATTTGAGTCTTTGTAATTTTTCTTCAAAACACTTGTAAATCCACTCAAATCCAATTTAAAATCAAATTCATACGCAAATACTAAGTATTAAATTACACTTGATTTTAATTTGGATTTCAAAATCATAGAACCAATAACACATGATTTCAACATAGATTTTGAAATCATAGATCCAATAACACATGATTTGATTTGGAAATCCAAATCCGTTTAGATCATAGGTACAATAACACCCCTTAAAGTCGAAAGAAAACTGGTAAAACTATTGAAGAACAAAGCTTCTTCAGCAGAAAACGTACGTAAGTTTTCCAATGACAACACTTTTTCGACCGAACACTTCATTCACGTTTGGCAACGTGATATAAAAGATGCGAGACAGGTTTATTCCAAGTAATGTTTGGACATTTTTTTCAAACGTTTTCGATAATGATAAATGAATTTTAGACTCCAGAGAAGTTGGAGTTGAAGTGTGAAAGTGTTTGATCACAACATTTCTTGAGACTTTCTGACACAACGACTCACTTTCTTCTTGAACTCGTCTCTCTTCTCTCTCCATTCTTTCTGTTGAAGGGAAAACACAAGGAAAATGATAAACGCCGTAAAACTCGTGAGTTCATTACTAATCAATAAAATATTACTCACAGCAGCTTCAACGTTGGCTGGAGATTCATCATTGGGACCAGAAAGCATTGATATGATACTCAACATGATACTCTCAACCTGAAATTCAGCATTGATTTTCCACTTGTCAGATCAATTGTAATCAAACCTTCGTCTTTAAAAAGCAAGACACTGCTGAGATATGCATATTGCATACAGAAACAGTAACACTGGGTCATTTTTAAACATACTGTGTGAACAGGCATCCAGCGCTCGCTTGCAAGCTCATAACCACTTGGATCATCACCCGGAGGATGTAAAATAGATATGCAAACACGGCCATCAGGATATACTGCAGACCATAAGAGAAACATTTCCCAAAAAACCTTAAGAGATTCAAACACGAGCAAGGTACGGAAAAAACTGGAAGCAAAGTGACCTATCAAATAGTACTAGCTCCAATGAGGGCATGTTCGAGAGAGAGAGAACTAACCGTTAGGATGCCAAATATCTGAAGTAAACCGCACGGTAGGTGGGCTATTGGGGTAATTTTGTGGGAAGGACATAATAGCATTGAAAAATCCTCCTTCACTGCATTTTAGGAAGTTATATAACAATGCTTAATCCTTTTGAGTTCAATTCGATACAAAAGGAAAGAAAATGAGCCGATATCAAATCATCACCACAAGATTACTAATCCACTGTAACGCAGCAAAAGCAATTCAACTATACATACAAGTAAGTATTAACAAAGACACAGCTTCAAACACCTGAAAATTATAGAAATAATATGGATCTGAAAGTTTTATATCTTAGCAACACCGATGAAGAGATAGCATCCGTATCAGTAATCCAATGTCGACATTCTCTAAGCGCTCAAACACAGATGGATCATCAAATCCAGAACATATATATTCGAAATTTCAATGGAATCGCATAGATCAAAGAAAAACGTACTAGAGAGTATCAGGAGGTCCGATAATTGTTACGCTCCATTCGAATAAATTCTTCTCATCAACCAGACCAGCGGAGAACCCATCAACGGGATGTTTACAAAGATCTGTGGAAATAAAACAAATCCTGGCAAAACAAAATCGAATTCGATCATAGAGAACAAAGAGATTCGCGTGTTTTGTGTACCTTTGAGCTGTTTTTGAAGAAGAAGACAAGCTTGTGAGGCCATGGCGGATGATAAGAAATTGAGCTTGAGGTCTTAGTGATGTGAGAGAGCGATAGAGAGAGAGCGAGAGAGAGAGAGTCGGCAACTGAATTTAGCTTTGTAATTGATAGAAGGTTCAATAGATGAAACTGGGATTTCGATGTTCGTTTTTAGCCTGTTTGGTATGGCAAAATACCCCTGATCGGAAAAACCGGAAAACAGGAAACCGGAATTGGTGTAAACCCAAACTGATAATAAATTCATGGGAAAACGATTTATTTCTCCCTCATAACTACCATATAGCATGAGTTCCCCACAGAACTATGATCTAGTGCTAAATCTCTCTAAATTGATAGTTGTAAATCTATTTATCCTCGAATTGAAAGTTGTAAACTTATTCATCCCTAAAATAATAGTCCGAAACTTAATTGCACATAGACTATTGTTTTAATCGGTTTACTGTTGACTAAACCGCTTTTAACCAATCATACCATAAATCGACCTGTGTAATTATGAAATTGTCCTTTATTCTAAGTAAAATGAGAGAGCGTACCATATTCTAATTAAAATGGTAGAGGGCTGTGACCGACTGTGTTGCCCAACGACACAGTTTCAGCTAAGTGCGGCTTTGGCTCGGTTTCGCGCTTGTGCGACTTTGGCTCGGTTTCATCTGTCTTCCTTTTGCTCTTCCGATTTCATCGGGAGGGTCGTCGGATGATTGACGTTATCGTGCCAGCTGAGAGAGAGAGCCAATTAAAATCGATCAGGTACGGATCGAAATCGGTTCAGGTTCGGATCCCGAATTCCAGGACTTTATACCCGATCGGATATTTTGGAAATTTATTTTGTGTTTGGTTCGGACCCACTCGGATGGGTTCGGGTTCGGGTTCGGATTCGAGTTTCGGGTTTTTTTCGAATATTTAGTGACTTTTCCGGGTACTTCGGATATTTTGTATCCGAATCACATTAAACCTATCTGAAGTATCCGAAAATTCAAATTTACACAAGAAAGTTCCAAAACTTACACAATTGCAAATCAAAAGAGTATAAGACACAATTTTTTTCAAAGTTGACATAGAAATGCTAAATTAGCTTTTCGAATTTAACATTTCTATGTCAACTTTGAAAAAAATGCTAAAACAATATCGAAAAGCTAATTCGAAAAGCTAATTTAGCATTTTTATGTCAACTTTGAAAAAAATGTTAAATTAATAAATGATATATTTTATGTTTTAAAAATGGTTTACATTTTTTCTGAGACCATGATTTATACATGTACTCGTTTCGTAGTGACGTAAAAATACAATAAAAGTGATATTTTTTTCATTTTTTAAAAAAATTATTTTTGGATATTTTCGAATATTTTATATTTTAAATTTATATATTTTTGAATAATATGACACTAAACCTTAAAATCTAAATCTTAAACTCTAACTCTTAAATCTTAAACATAAATAAAAAAGTTCTTAAAGTGTAGTTTATATAATATGAGAATCGATATATTGTTCACTTAGAGCCATTAGCCTATTGGTGGCGTCCCTCCTTTCCAATCTTGCAACCTTGGTTGAAACCTCAACATATACACTTTTCTTATTTTAATTAGAATAAAGGGCAATTTCGTAATTACACAGGTCGATTTATGGTATAATTGGTTAAAAGTGGTTTAATCAACAGTAAACCGATTAAAACCATAGTCTATGTGCAATTAAGTTTCAAACTATTATTTTAAGGATGAATAAGTTTACAACTTTCAATTCGAGGAGAAATAGATTTACAACTATCAATTAAGAGAGATTTAGCACTAGACCATAGTTCCGTGGAGATCTGATGCTATATGGTAGTTATGAGGGAGAAATAGATCGTTTTCCCTAAATTCATAGAATAAAAAAAATTAGAATCGAACCGAACCAATATCTGAATAGATATATTAATTGCCCGAATTTCAATTTTACACTTTTTTTTAAATACTAGACAAATACCCGCGCAATGCCGCTGGATTGTCTTTGTAATTTTATTTGTATTTTGTAGTGATTAAAATAATCAAAGATTTGTTTATAAGAAAATTAAAAGACTTTGCACCAAATTTTGTTTTACAAACATTATAGATGTTTAGTTTTTTGTCAGCTTATTCGCATTGCCAATTAAAAACCCCACTCTGACTTGGTTTCAAATGTTTTAACGATTCCATGTTTGTTAATAATGAAATGATTATGATTTACGAATTTTAAAAGTATTTTACCTTTTGTAGAATACTAATCATTTTAATATAAGAGAAACTTAAAAGAGAATTCGAAGTTGTTGCTTCAAGACGTGTGGTTATGGTCTTGTCAACTCTTTGGATATGAATTTCATTTGTTCATGACGATTTTCGAGAATATATTTGCAAAGGAACTTGAAGAATTCATCGGCACAATCCAGAACCACTACAAGAGAGTACTACGACTGCATCAAAACCATTCACGTTGTAGCTTAAGTTTTAGCAGCTTGTTTTGCTTTGCTACTCGCTGCACCAAAATATCTCTGCAGGAAAAGAATCCATATAATGTTAGCGAGAAATCACACAAAAATTAAACTTTAGAAGACACATATCACTCTTATCACACTGACTATATTTAGGAGCAGGAAAAGAATGACATACATATGATATGCATATGATATGCCCGACGGTTCAATCATGCACAATTGAGGTCCATCTCTATCACAACCAAAAGGCCTTCAAAATTAAAAACGTTCTTTTAAAACACACTCAAGTTGGAGAAATGGTTATGTGACAAGAATAATTAAATGAAGTGGCCAAACCTGAGCTACCAATACAGGGTACATAAATGCACATAACTCGCAACACGCTCCGAAGGTTCCTTCACAGAAATATGATAGCTCAGGTTTTCACCTGAGATAACACTGGAAGTGTACCGAAAGTACGATGTAGTGGTTGGTGATCGAATCCACAAAGACCAAAGGTAGTACGTAGAAATTCATATCAAATGGCGGGCTAAAACGAAAAAGATGTCTTGTAAGAGATACAATAAATCGAAATACAGAAAGCAAGCAAGCAACAACAGGGTTTTAAATCAATCAACGAAGAGTTGGGCATTGAGCATTCTCAGGGAAACATTTTCATTGTTGAATCGAATTATTGACTAGGGAACATGTTTTAAACTGTCTTGAACTCAAACACAATTGTTGAATTGATCTACTTCTATAGTATCAATTCCCTATGTATTAGAAACCCCAAGACTAATTTCCGTTGACTCTCAGATTCTAATCATGCATTCTAAACAAGTTTTATACTTCATAATTCACTTAAACATCAACTTCCATTGGCTTAAGATGAATTGCTCATTTAGGATTCTTTCAAGCATTTAAACAAACACTTTCCAGGCAATAAACAACCTAAGATCATAAACTAAGTGATCAAGTTAATTTCATGCATTACAAACAATCCTAGAATGAAGATCCAATTGATAATATCCCTAATCATACAATTCTATGTCAATAATTCATGAATCCCTATGTGAGAANAATAAACAACCTAAGATCATAAACTAAGTGATCAAGTTAATTTCATGCATTACAAACAATCCTAGAATGAAGATCCAATTGATAATATCCCTAATCATACAATTCTATGTCAATAATTCATGAATCCCTATGTGAGAACCCTAAACCCAACAAGCAAACTACTCACTCATGATCAGAGAAACAACACAAATCAAATNAATTATGGAAGATGATTCTTCTCCTTAGGTTACAAATCTCTCTTTTGCTCTCAAAAACTTAGAAAATAGCATAATGATACAGGAAACACAAGTTTAGTTTTAATTATGAAATCCGGTTCACAATAAGTTCTGTTTGGTTCTTTGTAAATTTGGTCCGAGAAACGGGACATGGATCGATCAATCTTGAGAAAAGGATTGATCGATCCTTGTCCCTCTGTTTGGATATTTCAGCCTTCAAGAATACTTCCTTCGATGCTTGAAATCTGTCCAAAATGCAATCTTTCCACATATCCAAGCTCGATTCCTGTAAAAACACTAAAGAACACAAATTCGCGCCAAAGAGATCAGAATACTTACTAAAAACCATAAATCTCGAGTAAAAACCGTAATAAAACCACTATAATACTAACACATCAGTATAGTGTCACCATAAACGCTAAGTTATCACCAATGAGAGTATAGTTAGTTGAAAAATCAACAAAGTTCTAAAATTGAATCCAAATCGAATCGAAAATTGTATGGTTCCAATATAGTTTCAAAATTCAGGAACATAATGAACCGCACCGAAAAACAGAATGGCCAGCCTTAGTTCGTTGTATAGATTGAATTATTTGATTGGTTTACTATGAGTTGTGCATGGTTTCTTCATTGGTTCATGTAAGTTATTAGTTGAATGAAAATTTTCAATTTCGATAGTGAACCAAAAACGAATCATTTACAAAACTCTGTCTTTTAATTATACGAGAAACCAAAGAGATTACAAACATGAAGATGTCATCCAAATTGACTTATTCCAAAGTTTTAAAACAATACAAAAAATAAGTAATCCAATGAGAGTTTTTCTTCTTGGCAATAAGTATCCATATAAGACACCCAAGACAATCAAGAAGAAGCCATGTTTCTTTCCAGATTTGCTAATAAGATCACAACAATTTCAAGACTGTGTTATATATGTCTATTTAGTAGGCCGTGTCGCTTGTGCTGACATAATGATCCCAACAATAACTCCAAACTTCCCAAGAGCACTACCAAAAATCTCAATCGCAAGTATCTTTACAAAGAGTGTGGAGTTTTTGAGCATCAAACAATGCACAACTGCTTCCAATGATTCCTACACATAACCTGCAATAGAAATGTTGCGTATCTGACTATGGAATCGGAAAAAAACATAACTGTGAGGAAGAAAAAGATTCACAGACCCGCATACAAGGTTGGCGAATCCAACTACGATTCCAGATGCGAAAATCGTATATCCAGCTCTAAGAGACTCAACGTCATACATCTTTGAAGATGGAACACCCTCTAATTTCGTTTGCAGTATGATTGCAACAATAACGCCATATATAGATACAGCTTCGCAGAAGATTACACTAGACCAATCATAAACAACAAAAGAACAAACAAACTCTTCGTCATTGCATAGTTCTAGCATCTAATCCTGTAGCCGAAAGGATCTTTAGAGCAAAATGTTCTACATGGTTTCTAATTTTATAACTCTAAAGTCAACAACTTTTTACTCTAATCATCACCAAGTAGCACCAAAGCTAGAATTAAAACATACCTGATGAGATTCTTCGAAGTGTTATGAGGAGCATCAATGGCGGCTCCAATCAAACTACTTCCCGTAATGTAAATTCCCCTTGTGAATCTGAACACAACCAAGGGATAGGGCTCTTCTCCAAAAAATTCCAATGGGTTCATAGAACTGAAATTGGATAAAGGACAAGACATATATGACCATTAAAGTAGCAAACTTTGTTCTCCAGACATGATTGTCTGATCTTGAAGCATCAATTGCGGTGCAATATTTGTCTTTTGGATCAATCCACCCAAGGATTACCATTTGTGTTTCAGTAGTGATAATCCGATTCCGATTCTGATACGAAGCCCTCGAGCTGATATCAGACAGATCTCAACGATGACTTTGGATTTTGACACATAGACAAACACTAACATTTCATGCTTTCATCATTTAAGATATCCCATAAACTCATATCTCATGGATTTTGACCTAATAAAAATCGAAAGAAATCATTAGGGTTATTCTTATCACGATGATAAATCATCTTCTCTCTCGAGATATAGATTAAGAAACGCTAAACGCTAAACAATTCAAAAGAGACATAGATTTTTGGTATGTTGTTTTATTTTGATTGACTCTTCATTATTATTTTTTTGATGAGGTGGCATTTTTTAGGATCTCAACATGCTGACATGTTAACTCCATGAGAGACGTCTTCTACTTTTATAGTATTGATATTAGTTATATTTTAATATAACATATCTCTCTTTCTCTCTAAATATATTACTCCAAATAGATTTAATTGTGAAACCTTAGAAATAATTAAGTACAAATAATTTGCAAAATTGGGAAATTCTAGAACATATATATGGTTGTACTCTAGCAATTATATTTTTTCCAGTTAGATTAATGTGAAAGTTAGTTTGTTTCTCAAGAATTAGTATATTTGGATTTGTACGCTTAGTAAAAATATGAATTTTCATATAATTGTACAAAGTCTTGGTCATTAGTTTATATTTGAACACATCCATATAGATATGTCTACAAAATTTATAAGAAAATATGTATCATTTTGTGTGATTCTTTCACATATGGACTTGTACACATGAATTGTAGTGATTATGATCTGTCATAAACATGTACATTTTAGTAATTATATAACAAATCATCAATACAATATGATGATAATAGAATGTATTATAATTTTTTTTGTTTCAAATAACAATCCAATTTCCACCGCATTTAATATAATTTCATATAGTGATTTATTTGAAATTTTAGATTTTACCTCTTTTTAACTATGAACAAATCTACATGGACACCTCTATATAACACATGCACAAAATTTATAATAATGCAAAGACTTTGTATGAGTCTTTAATATCTCTCCCAACGTCTTTATCTCTCTCTACATCTTTATATTTCTATATCTCCATCTTTCGCTATTTTTCTATTTATCTCCATCTTCATCTTTGTATTACTCGTCTCTCTCTCTCTTTCATTCTCATTTACAGTTTTTTTACTTAGTTCTCTCTCATTCTAGTGAATCTTTTTCTCTTTCCATTATAATTTTTCTTCTTTCATTTTTTTCTCCATCACTAATGTCACTCCATTGTTTATGCTTTCTCCCTCTACCAGAATAATCATAACTCAAAACTAAAGAAGAAAATGAAAATGAGGGTATTTTGGTTATCTTTATGTAAAATTGCCATATATCTATAAAGTACTTTGACGGGGTCAAATTCTAATGCAGTCTTAAAAATAAAAAAGTGATCTCTCTCTCTACTCTCCGACAATCTCATATACTCTCTACTCTAAGATGATGTAATTCCTAGTTTCCCCCTCAATCAACAAATAAACCAAATTAATAATGATAATAAAAATCAGAAAAAGTAACAAACCAAAATTTTCCTCCTCCTCTCGAGCATATACAAAGAAGAAAAAATTTTGTGTAATTTTTTTAATTATGAGATTTTAAATTGATTTGATATTGGTGTTAGTAAACTGGGCTAAGGGTTTAGGTGGAATATGAATTTGGTTTAAGAATAGTGTGTGATTAGTGTAGGTTTAATCGTAATGAATCGCAGGTAGATAAATGTTTGTGTTTAGTAGAATTTATTTAAAATGGTAAGATCTGTAGAATATAAGATATGTATAACTAGTAAAACTTGGTAAGAAATTATTGTTATAACTTCATAATTTGGTCTAACCATTTCAAATATGAGAGTACTAATTTAGATTTTTATTAATTTTTCACGAGACGATGGATAGTTATTCCATAATCATATTTTTTTTATTATGGAGGATATTACACAGTGTCTGAAGGTTAATATGAATGACATCCAAGAGAATGTCACTTGTATGGTATATCTTTTAACACATAATCTTTACTTGAGGTAAAATATTCGGAGTTAGTGGCTAGGATATGGAGGAAGGTTTGGAAAAACTATTATGTGCTTTTGTATTTGGTTCTCTTTTTTTTTTGTACAAAGTATAATTTATTTAACATATTTGATAAAGTCAAAAAAGCATAATTAATTTACAAATTTTAAGAAGATAAACGCAACTAACTTGCTAATTTAGTAGGTAAATTCATATTAAATATATAAAAATACAAATTTACATTGCATATTGATTTTTATAGTGCGGTGGATAATAAACGAGAAACAAATAGTCGTAAAAAACAAGAAATAAATTGAAAAAATAATAATAAATTGAAAAACAAATCATCATCATACTAACAGACAAAAAATAAATTGACATAACTGACACTTATTAATTAGTTAAACAATTAACGAAAAAATTTCGAGTGATAGTTTCCATTTACTTTTATGATATATTTGTTGATATTAACCACGTAACTTTATGAAAGTCACAAAATAATATTTTGACATATATTTTTGTATGAATACATTTAAAATGTACCTAAATAACATAGTATAGTTGGTGTAACAAAAAAATTACTCTAGATGGTGGTAAAACCAATTAAACCGAAAAATGTCGAAAGTGCACCGTGAGGATTGTAGTAAAACTTCAAACTTGGGTGCAACTTACCTGATTTTGGTGGATGACATGTGAAAAATGTGTTGACTTTTATTATTTTTCAATTTTCAGAAAAAGTAAAACTTGAAACTTGGTATAACTTTTATATTTTTTTTATTTATGAGTTCTTTGTTTATTTGTTTTCTTTTGCTTTCTTTTTTCTTGGTTTTTCTCAATATTAATTAAAGAAAAAAATAGTAACCTCACACAATCAATCAATTAATTTTATTTCATTAATTCAATTAGCTAATTATATATTTTTGACAGGAGGTCAACATGTCAGATTAGTTCAAGTTGGACATGGTTTTTAAGTTACACATTTTTGTGTCAAGTTGCACTTTTGACATTTTTTGTAAGTTTAATTGGTTTTACCACTATCTAAAGTAATTCTTTTTGGTTGTACTAACTATATTATGTTAGTAGGTACATTTTAAATGTATTGATACAAAAAATATATGTCAAAACATTATTTTTGTGACTTTGCGAAATGTTATGTGGTTAAATGTTAACAAATCCAAATAATATACTTTTACCAAGTTTTACCTACTTAAAAAAATGGTAGAAATTGATGGTGTGTGTCGTTTGATATTTGTTGCTTTGGGTTTTAGTAGGGATTAATTTGCATAATTGTAGGCCAAAATGATGTTTTGTGTCTTTTCATCATCATCATCTTCTTCTTCTTCTAACTCTTCTTCCGAAAAAAGAAAAAGAATTGTATTTCTAGTGATTTTGTTTAGTTCTTCCATGATGATTCTCACGATTCTCGGTGTGACAATTGTTTCTGGTAAATTAGTGTGAATATTCGGTCGATCAATTTAATTGTTCTTCGAGTTTCTATATTCGAGTACCCTTTCCGATAGGATTTTATATCAGAGATGGTGTTTTTTGGGCATCAGAGTGGACTGATGTTTTGGAAACTCTAGGTTTGTTGGTTTTTCGAAAGCTTCTCTCTCTCTCTCTCTCTCTCTCTCTCTCTGCATGTTCATTTCGAAAAGGGTCCTTCGAGTACCCTTTTCCGGTTATGCTTTCTCTTTCACTTTAAATTTTTGGTTTATTTGATTTTGTAGTGGACGATGGAAGCATCAGTGGTGATGGTGCTCCAGATAGTGATGGAAGCAGCGATGGTGATGGTGCTCCGAATAGTGATGGAAGCAGCGGTGGTGACGGTGCTCCGGATAGTGATAGAAGCAGGGGCGGTGAGGGTGCTCCGGATAGTGGTAGAATCAAGGGCAGTGATGGTGGTGATTCTGATAAAGATGGAAGCAACAGCGAAGAGATGATGCTGATGTTGATGGAAGCAGCGACAGTGATGGTGATCTGGATAGTGTTTTGGATGATGATCTAAGTGATTATTATTCGGGTCATGGTTTGTTTTCTAAGTTTGGAAGTGAGACAACGTAGTACTCAATCGAATTTGATGCATGTGATGCAGCTGAGAGCTACTGGCGACCAAGGAAAAGAAGTCGTGTCTCTTCTCCAAGGTATTGAGGTAGTGATAGTGATAGTGATGGTGATGGTGATGGTGATGGTGATGGTGATAATGATGGTGATAATGATGCTAATAGTTATGATGATTCAGTTTGTGATGAATGATGTCCCAATGACCACAAGTGTTTTTTTGTGTTGGAGTTTGTGGTTATGTTTTTTGGTGTAGTGAACTCTCTAATCGGCGGTATAAAGATGTTTATCTAACTTTGTTTTGCAACACTCTATTTATGTTGATCTAGGATGATGAACTCGGATAAATTAGAGAAGTGGTGGTTTCGAATTTTTGTTTTTTGACGAAATGGTGTTGTAATGGATCTTATCACCGTGGTTTATAAAGTTGAAAGTGACTCAATCTATATAAATTGTTTTGAAAAAGATCTGATTCGATCTGGGTCGGATTCAGACTATCCAACTCAAGAGTGATTATGTTGGTAAATAAATAAGTTTGTGATGTCTTTTTAGTCTTTTATCCCTATTTTGAATTAAATTAATTATTTTTAAAATGGCTGAAAATACTCCCAAAAACGGATGAAGAAATTGGCAGATGAGAATAAGCGACCGTCCGAATATTCTGTGGGAGATAGAGTCCTTATGAGTCTCCTACCGCAACAGTTCAAAGCGTTCTGGAGCTTGTACAAGGGTATGATATGAAGGTACGAGGGACCATTTGAGGTGATGGCCAAGGTTTTTAAGGTGTCATATCGACTAGATTTTCCAGACACGTTGACGATTCATTCTGTTTTCCATATGAGCATGCTCAAGCCGTATTATGAAGATGATGAAGACCATGGCCGAGGCCTTTCTACTCGAGCATCACCCGTTGTTACCAAATCTTATGATAAAGACATTAAAGAAGTGCTCGCGTCCTAGAAAGTAAGGAAAAGGGGAGCTCCACGTCAAATCCACTTTCCCATCAAGTGGAAGGGATCACCAAAATCAAAGGCAACTTGGAAACCTGAAGAAGACTTGTGGCAATTCAAAGAGGTGCTTAAGACGTACACGGTGACAGGAACGTCTTCTAATTTGGTGGTGGTGGGGGGGGGGGGGGGNCCATTCTAGCCATGCAATCAAGAAGTCCACACGGAAGACACGAGGTCCTCTCGCCAACATTTAAGCGATTTTCTGCTTCACTCCCTTTGATATTTTTTAGAATGTTTTAGAAGCTTCTAGAGATACTTGAGGAGAAAGTATGGAAATAACTAGATATGGTAATACTTGGAGAGGATATGGAAATAGTTAGATAAGGAAAGACTTGTAGAAGTGGAATCAATCTCCACCAGTAGATTGATTCAATCTCCACTGTCCATTAAGGAGGTGCTTTTGTATAAATAGGGGGTGAGATCTGTCATTTGTAATCTTTCAGGATTAAGGGGGATTTGATTTTTAGTGAATTTTTAGAAGATTTTGGTGAATTAGGAATGTTGTTATGATTTGTTTTTAAAATTCTCTGCAATCTCACCTAAAATCATGTGATTTGGAGGTTTGTATTTTAACAAGAAAACTCCACTAAAACACATTAAAATCACTCAAAATCAAGCACTTAAATTTTTTCAATAACAGTGGATTTGATGATACATTTTAAAATCACTACTCCAATAGCACTGAATTTTGAAAGACTTTTTAAAATCTTTGTTTGAATAACATGAGATTTCAGATTTCAATACAAACTCAACCAAATCATTGATTGAATACACCCCCCACCTAAATCAATAAACATTTTTTCAAACTCTTTCTCTCTCTAAGATTGTTTCTCTCTCTAAGTTCGTTCGGAGTTAAAGTGACTTAGCATCCATTCAAGACAGACAGGTGTTAAAGTCGCACGAACCGATTCAGTCTGTGACAAGTGGTTGGTGGTGGGGGGGGGGGGAGGGGGAATTGGGGGTGGGATCAGCTACGAACATATCTACACTATCCACTAGAATTACGTTGTTTTTTTGGATAAATCGTACATGTGTGTTTTGATCAGTCGTTCTATGTCCAATCAATAAAAATTTTTAAGTATTAAAATAAAATTTAAGAACTATATACCAAAGAAAAGTTATTAATATCCAATTCAATAAGTTCTATTTTCAGACGTATAAATTTAGTCGATGTTCGACATTTAGTTTAGAAATCGAAGTGAATCTTGTGATTTTATAAAATTTCAGAGATTAAGTGGAGAATAGTCGAATAATAGTCTTTGCATCATTTTATTAATATGAAATAATTTAGGATAATTTCAAAAATTTCAAAAAAATTAATTTCTATTCCAAATATCATCACAATTTTTGTTTTTCAAAAAAGGTTATTAACATTATACTTTTATAAAAATACCACAAAAAAAAACAAAATTTTTAACCATCAAACGAATCCCAAAACCCTAAAAATAAAGCCTAAAGCTCTAAAATTTAATCCTAAACAGAAAATTCTAAACCTAAATGTAAACTGATTATTGTCACTTTTATTTTTCGTAGTATTTTACAAAAAAATATATGAAATGATATATTTGTGAGCGTGTGGTATAGTTGTCTCCAAATCTTATGGTATTTGAAAAAAAAATTCTCATAAATTTCTAGTTTAAATTTATAGAAAAATTGACTTGTTACTAAAATAATAACTAACTAATTTATATTATTTTATGGAGTATTGTATCTTTTGTCTAACGTTATGGTAATTTTGTTAAATGCCAATTCGATAAACGAACTAACTATAAATTTATATTAGCCTAGAGTATGACCAGCACAATCGCGCCAGTGGTTTTTTAATTTTTAGGTATTCAATTTTTGATTGATCATATTTAGATTTTTGAGTATCAAATTCATGATTTTCGGTTTGTATTCAGTTCTGTTCAGAATTTTTTGATTTTTTTCAGTTATTTCAAATTCAGGTTCAGGTTTAGATTTAGAATTTTTTGGTTTTCAGGTACCTGCACGGGTTACTGTACAAGTTCGTTGTGAATAATATTCAATACCAAAAATACTGTGAAAAACCGTTGGGGTATTTCTTTATTTAGAAGTACCAGTTGAGTAACTTAATTTTTTTTATAGTTTATATAATTTTTTAAGACAGTATCTGTATAACTATAGTTTTTAATGTCTTCGAGAATCTTTTGATTTGTAAAAGAGTAATTAGATTTAGTTTTATTTATTTAAATTCATTATTTACATTTAATAAGATTTCTAAGAAACATTCAATATAAAAAATCACACATAAAAATGTTATGTACTTCTCTTTTAACTTTTAATAGATAAGATTAAACAAATAGGATAGTCGTCCTTGAACGAATATGACGAAGAGTGATTAGTTTCTTTTAATATTGATCGAATCAAAAGTTACAACATCATTAATGTTTTAATCTTAATTATCAATCGATTTTTTATATGCAACCTTTACGATTAAGATGAACAATTTTACAAATAACTCTACAATGCAGCTCTCCTCGTAATATTTGGATCCACGATGGATGGTTCTGCATGTAAGACATCTTTGATGAACACGCTATCTCTGCTACACACAAGACCATAATCACTGCATCAAATTATTTGCTTAAAGTTGCATTCTTTAGAAATCGAACCGCAGACCTGGTGCAGAAATCATGAAACTATTAAACAATAAGTCAAGGGGTTTTCACAAATTAGTTAGATGGACATTTTTTAGAACAATGGATTTTGTTTCGTGGTTGCTTTGGTAAAACAATTTTTTGTGATATTTCTATAGAAAAATAAAAATGAATGTTATTTTTGAAACAAAAATTAATTTTGTGGTATTTTTAAGAATTATTTTATGACAAAGTTCGTTGAATTTTTAATTAGAATATAAAGTCATGTACAAACTTATAAAAACACAATAGATTGGTTTAATTAGCTTTAAGAAATATTCTAAAACATATCTAAAACAATTTTTTGTGGTAAAAAAATATTGATGGTTTTTTCATTATATAAATTTAAAATATGATTTTGACATGTACTTTGATTCATTTTTCGGTATAATCTAATATTAAAATAAATTAAAGATGATATGAGTTTTTATTATAAATAAACTATAGGAAATAACACATACTTTTATTAATGAAATGTATTAACGATATAAATTATCGATGTCAAAATGAAAATTAGTTTCTTCTACCGTATATTTATGTCACGTAATAAACAATGATACAATTACTAATAGGGACAATCAATTCATTTGTTTTATCGTTGTCGGATTTCCATAGTAGAACTCATATAAATGTTTTTATAAATACATAAAAGTTCACTATATTGAAGTTCTCAAATTTTAACTTTTTTATATTTAAATTTTAATTTTTTTTCTATGAGCGATATGCAATATTTTTAACACCGGATCGGTCTGGGGATTGGACTGGGTTCAAAGGCAAACCGGAAATATAGCCAAGTTGAGTCAATAATATACCCAAAGAAAGTTAGATATGTTAAATGACTGGTTTAACCAGATATCGACAAACTTTTGAACCGGATTCAACGGGTTCAATTCTTAAACATGAATTTTAATTTATTTTATTAATAATTTACACTTAATTTTTAAAATATTATGAATGTTAGGGTAAATTTTGGGTATGGTCGTTGTGCCACTGCGGAAAGCAGAGATCAATGCAAAGAAAGCAATGTAGAGAGTAATCTTGATTGATATCGTATGAAATAAGCAACGATTACAATTGAAAAGGATGAGGAACCCCATATCCTATTGTAGTCGTTTTGCTTAGCTGAATGTGCAGGTGATTTTGTGTGTAAATTTCGATATTAAGGTTTAGGACCCCTTATTTATAGTAGATTAACCATGTAGATGCGACGACATCTCTTAGATATCCTATAGATTCGAGAAGTTATTAAGAATCTTAGATATAAGGAATATTGCTCTATATTCTTGTTCATTACCTCTTTTGTAGATATCCAAAGGAATAAAAGAATATTTCCTTTTCTGCTAATAGTGTTGCCCTTGGTAGTAGATAGCCAGGTTTTCGTATATCCTTGAAAAGATTTTCCTTGACGATGCTCTCTGGTTGCCTGAGTAGGATTTTTTAGGTCTTGAGCCGAGGAGGATTTATCTACCCCCAACACTTGGCCCCTTACGCAATGATTCTGCAGAGCTGGGTCATGGTTTAATCATGTAGTTTCTAAATAGACATTCTTGGCTTTTTCGCGGTTGTATACCCAGGTAATTCTTTCATTATTGGTGTTGCTTCATGGATAATGTCGTTACGGTTTCCCGCAGAATAATAATTACCGAGAGTAGTAATTATTGTGTAGATTCGACATATCTTGTACAAGATTTGACAATGGGCCTAGTCACTTCAAATCCCAATCTCTTATCGAAGATTGTCAGAAACCCTTGCTACTCCTTCTTTCCTTTATAACCTTGTCATGATCAGAGACAAAGCATCTCCAATTCACCTCCCGAAAGAAAACTCTATTGCCTCTTCAAATATCTCTATCTTCTACGTCATTCATCTACGATTGCAATAGTGGTAAGGAACTGCTCCTCCATGTTCTTGTTCTAAATCATCATTAGGGTTTCACTGTTTATTCTTATAATCGCTTTGCTTCCTCTCCCTATTTAAAATAAGTGGAAACGCCAAGCCCCTTATTTCTTCTCCTAGTATTTAACCTACGCATCGACCAAGAGAAAATGTTTGCAGGATTTTGAGTCCAGTGGCAAAGATGATATACGTATGGTGGAAGTCGTTCTGCTAGCGAGACATAGACCTGAGGATGGTTCCAGCCCTTCTTATACTCCTATGGAGCCCAGGTCTATTGTGCCTCTTGGGGAGTTCATTGCCAATGTCTAGGCGGATCTGTTGAAGTTCAGAGTATTAACTTGAAGAGATTAAAATGAGTATTTCAGAATCTCATAATATT
>OVAN01004666.1:0-25294 GCA_900406275.1 Anastatica hierochuntica
AGAGAAGATATGAGCACCAACAAGCATGCCTACACTACATGAGGTTGTTTTTTCTAGAAACTTTGTATTCATGTGATTAACTAAAAGCGCTATGCCTATTGAAATTTTTTTAAATTTTAAACACATTAGCATTAGTTATTGCTTTCATATTCAAATTACTAAACTTCTAAACATTACAAACTCTTAATAAGAATGCACTGTAATAAAAACACTACAATTAAAAAATAATTTCATCGAATCGCACCTCAAACTTGAAAAGTTAGAAAAAATACAAACACAAACTCGCGCATAGCGCGGGACTTCCCCTAGTACTAGATAAAAAAACTTTAATTCAATAAGAGGAAACCTTAGAGCTTATTCACTAGTTGTAATTGATCACCTTTGTTCATCAATAAAAGAATCACTTTATTTACAAACTTTGTTTTTGTTCTCAAAGAATCGCTCAAAAAATCTTGAACGACAATATAGAAAATTCTAACAAAACGCCCGTTGATTTTGAAATAAAAATAGAAATGTGAACATTTTTTGAAATGTTTGTCAAAAATGTTGGTGAAATGGCCTTGTCTTCTTTGGACCAGGATTCAGACGAGCCTATATGTTTCTATGGCCCTTACATTCTTTTAATTATCAGCACAAAGGTAACTGAGTAAGTACTTAGAAAAGCCCAAAATTAAATATCAGGACAATACATGCAATGGCTAATAATAATTTAGTTGAAGAGCAGTAGAAGTTAGATAGAAACAGAGACATAGCATGTGAGACTGTCCATTATTGTTAGAGCTTCGACGTGTCGGAATAGTGTCAACCTATGTTGACTCTTGTAGTCTTGTATGTTACTCGATTCAACTAAAGACACAAAATGAAGAAGATTCAAAATTAGTGCTTTAATTAGAAGAATGATGCTTAATCATGCTACTCCCATTTCAAAACAAACTATTGACGAATAAAAAAAAAACATGAGCTTATGTATTAGTCATGATATCATATTAGTAATCATGGAGTTTCATAAGTGAATGAAATTAATATGTCTTACGTTATCTAAGTAGTATTTTTTCTATTTCGCAAAAAAAGTCGTTTTATGTTTCTAATGTAATTTTGTATATTTAAAGTCTGTTTAACTCTTTTAAATGGCCAATAAAATTCGTTATATTTAGTTAATTGCATATCAAATATAAGGATACTTTTGTATATTTTTAATTTTTTAAAATTTGCGTGAAATGTGTCAGATGACACTTTTTTGTAAAAGAGATGAAGTATATTTTTATAGAACAATTGTTTGGTGATCTACATGCATCGTGCATGGAGTTTATGAACATTTGATTATTATAAATGGTTATATAACGCAGATATATACATTATTATATTCTTTTATTTTCTGTAAAAAACATTTTTGATTTCTATTTAACAAAAAAAAACATTGTTTATTTTTAATAACTATAATAGCAATACAAATTCACCAAAAAAAACAGTAATAAATTTATTTGGACCATATTTCATCATACTATTTTCAAACAACAAGTTTTAAAATTTGAATTAAATGAAATTATCTTCAAACAAATACTGCATTAAGTCATCAAAAGCGGCACATCTTTCAACATAGACTATAATAAATAGACAGGTGATCTTTTGCCATAATATAGAAACTAGAAAATTAATTATGGAAAATAAAGCTTGATTGGCCGTGAACATGAAGGAAACTACAAAAAAAAAAAAGTGCGCGGGAATCTAATTAGCGGCTATAAATTAGGCAACAATATTTTTCCAAAAGCCACACTTTGTCTTGTCTTTTAATTTTAGTAGTTTTCTAATTTAAAATCAATAATATCATTTAGCTTTTTATGGTAACGTTATGCGACAATAGCCGAATAATGAAAGCTAAGCTTTGGCTGTAAGCAATTATCATATAAACCCAAAGTTCCAAAACGCGTAAAACCATTTAATTCCACCTTCTTTCCACATTATCAACTTTACTTTTTTATTTATTTATTCTCCCAATAATATATACACTAATTGACAAAAAGTAAAGTTAGAATTTTACAACAAATGTGAATAATCTAAAAGGTGGAAGAGGACCTTTAGCTTAGTGGCAAAACGTCTTTTCATCAAGTTTGAGATCGTGATTTTGAATCCCGACACTCGCGTTTGTGCGAGTTTACCTCGTGTGAGGTTTAAAAGGTTACCGTATCGGTCCGTTGTGATCCGGTTCCCTGTGTGTGGGGTTAAAGGCCACTGGATCGACCCGTTGTGATCTGGATAGCCGACAAAAGAAAATTTAAGGTTAAAATATTTATTTTTAATCAAGCTATGGTAATCTGGTGGTTAAAAGTTAACTTGAGGAAAGGTGTGAAATTCACCAGTTTTGGGTTCGAATCATGCATGAACTAAGTTGTTCCGCTTGGCCGGACGAACATGGACAATGTCATAAGAGCCAGACTATTCATCGATATTGTTTCTCTGGATATTAGTTGGACTTCGGTCCAAGCATCCCGGTTATAAAAAAAATATTACTAACTGGTAAAAAAAGTGATTTACGAGGAGCCAATTTTAATTTATTTCACCAAACAAAAATAAACATTAGAGCAAAAAAAAAAACTCGCTCGAGCTTTTCTCTCACATACTTATGTTATGTCACACTCAACTTTCGCTGTCTAATTGTATTTTTATAGACCAAAGTCCTTTCATTTCTCTAACCCATTTACAAACAGAGTCTACTAGAGACTATCTTCAATCTCTTTATCTCTATCATTCTTTAAAGAAGCCATGAAAATGGCAACACCATCTTTTCACAATCTTCTTCTTCTTCTTGTAGCTTTTGCTCTGTTAAGCGGTTTAGTAAAAGGAGAAAGTCCTTACAAGTTTTACACTTGGACCGTCACTTATGGCACTATCTCTCCTCTTGGTGTTCCTCAACAGGTACAACAATAACAGTTTCTATTTATAGAAATTTTGAAATTCCATCTTTTAGTTTCTTGCTCTTACTCTTGACATTTCTACTCTTTATGTATGTTTGTTTTTGGTTGTTTTGTTTAGGTTATACTCATCAATGGTCAGTTTCCTGGTCCAAAGCTTGATGTTGTAACTAATGACAACATCATCCTCAACCTCATCAACAATCTCGATCAGCCTTTCCTCTTAACCTGGTAATTTCATCATTTCTCATTCATAAACCCTAAAGATTTAACCTTTTAAGGTTTTTAAAACTTCATAAAGATGAAAACTTTAAATCAATTTTAAGTTTTTTAAAGCTAATTGAAAATGGGTAATTGAAAATTTTCAATTTTGATTTGTGGGTTTTTAAGGAATGGAATCAAACAGAGGAAGAACTCATGGCAAGATGGTGTTCTTGGAACAAACTGTCCGATTCAACCAAACTCAAACTTCACTTACAAGTTTCAAACCAAAGATCAAATCGGAACTTACAGTTACTTTCCTTCCACCGCTTTTCACAAAGCCGCCGGTGGATTCGGAGCCATTAATGTCTACGCGAGACCTGGAATCCCAATTCCCTACCCTCTCCCAACCGCAGATTTCACTTTGCTCATCGGTGATTGGTTTAAAACCGACCACAAAACGCTTCAACGGCGTTTGGATTCCGGCGAGGTTCTTCCGTTTCCCGACGGAGTTCTCATCAATGGACAAACCCAAACGACGTTTACAGGCGATCAAGGTGAATCACTCGAGCTTCTTATGAATTGTTCTTTTTGAGTGTGTGTGTGTGTGTGTATTGATTTGATTCTGTTTTGTTTTACTTTCAGGTAAGACTTATATGTTTAGAATCTCCAATGTCGGATTATCGAGTTCTATCAATTTCAGAATCCAAGGACATTCCATGAAAGTAGTTGAAGTTGAAGGCTCTCATGTGATTCAAAACGATTACGAGTCTCTTGACATTCATGTTGGCCAATCTTTATCAGTTCTTGTCACATTAAACCAGTTGCCTAAAGATTATTTCATCGTTGTTAGCACTCGGTTTGTAAGTAGCAAGCTTTCTGTTAAGGGTTTGTTGCGTTATTCTAACTCCGGTGTCCCGGCTTCTGGTGACTTGCCTGCTCTTCCGCCTGATGAGTTGGTTTGGTCCATGAGTCAAGCAAGAACATTCAGGTGAAATAAGCGATTACTTATAACGAACTTTTAGATCGTTAAGTGCAAGTGATTTGATCTTGAATGTTGTTTGCTTTTCTTGGGATTTTTAGATGGAACTTAACAGCAAACGCTGCAAGGCCAAACCCTCAAGGATCATTTCACTATGGAAAAATCAATACAACGAGGTCGTTTGTTTTCTCAAACTCAGCTCCTTTGATTGGCGGAAAGCAAAGATACGCAGTCAATGGAGTCTCTTATGTGAACTCAGAGACGCCTCTTAAGCTCGCAGATTATTACCATATCGATGGAGTTTTCAGCACCAATGCCATTCAGAGTGTCCCCTCGAACTCTCCTACTACACTTGCAACATCAGTTGTTCAAGTCTCTCTCCATGATTTCCTTGAAATCGTATTTCAAAACAATGAGAACTCAATGCAGTCTTGGCATCTTGACGGCTATGACTTCTGGGTCGTTGGGTGAGTCTTTCTTCGTCTAGTGTCACTGTTATGCTTTAAACTCGGGTTTTTCGCTAAATGTTTCTTTGTTGTGAATCTAGATTTGGTTCTGGACAATGGACACCTGAAAAGAGACAACTTTACAATCTCGAAGACGCTCTTACCAGACACACAACTCAGGTAATGTCGATGAAAACATAGTAAGTTTTCGGTTTGTTTCTTGTGTTTTTTGATGTGTTAACCGGGCATATAAATACAGGTATACCCAAACTCATGGACAACAATCTTGGTGTCTTTGGACAATCAAGGGATGTGGAATATGAGATCGGCGATATGGGAAAGACAATATTTGGGACAACAGTTTTATCTAAAAGTGTGGGATCCAGTACAAAGTCTTGCTAATGAATACAATCCTCCTGATAATCTTGTTAGATGTGGCAAAGCTGTTGGACGACGCCTTTAGACTTCTCTTAGTTTCTTCTTCTGGTCTTTGATTACTTGAGATTTTAAGGTTTTGTTACAATTGAAATTGGTTACTTGAGGGTTTAAAGCTTTGTTCTTTATGGTCTTGAGAGTATGGCTTTTAGTTGGTAGTAAAACTGGAGGGAAGAGGAAAGTTTATTTATGTCTTGCACTATGTTTCTTCAGTTTGGACTGTTACATAAAAAACAAACATTTGTACGATTCTGTTCAAGTAAATTAAAAACCCAAAATTACCATTTACGATTAGTGTCCATAATATTGGGCACTTTATCCGAACCCAAACGAATATCCGAAATACTTGAAAAGTTCGAAGAACCCGAATGCAAAACTTGAATAAATATTCGAAAATATTCAAATATCTGAATTCAAAATGAGTATACAAATTGGTTCAACTCGAAATATCCGAAGAAAGTCGAAAACAGTTTGGAAAAAAATCCAAAACACCTGAAAAAAAATTGAACATGAAAATTCGACCGAAATTACCCGAACATGAACCTATCCAATCTGAAAATTGAAAATGCTTGAATAAATATTTTCAGGCCGCAGTTTGGGATTCGAACTGAAACCGACCCTAATCCGATCCAAACGTCTAGACATGTCACAGTAATTTTCCAACTCGAAGGAAGGTTAACCAATCATGAATTTTAATCGGAAGACAATTCTAAAATCTGCACTAAAATATGATGTTGTTGGATGTCAAGAGACAATACCTTTTTGGAATCAGGGAAACTAGAGAATAATATAAAAAAAATGAAGGAAGCAAACAAATCTCTCTATAGTTAAATGGGCTATTATACGCTACATTCGAAATGGGCCTATTTAAGCCCAATAAGAAAAAGCAAAGTCTTCTTGGGAAGTTGTCAAATCCACACTTGTTCTTCGCCGGAAGAATCAATCAATCAATCGGCGTGAATTGAACAAATACTAAAAAGGGATTTCTTCTCAGTTTCGTGCAAAGCTTCGACGATCGGAAAACAGTGTCGAACTCGAGTTTTGTTTCAGCGAATATGAATTGCGAAGTTTGTCAGCTCAAGGAACTGGTAACAAAACCACTCTCGTCTTCTTCTGCTTCTTCTTCTTGTGTGTAGATTTGTGTTTGATGCTTTATATGTACTTTACTTTTTCCCGCAGGAAGTTGAATCCTTTGAGATGCGCGAAGTTCTGCGATGTAAGTTTCGATCATACTTACATAACACCCTTTTAAGATCTTGTAATTTGAATCCACGATCAAGTTTTCCTCAGGCTTAGACCTGTGCACATTGATTGGATTTAGAGTTGTTGGAGATCATTTCTGGATACATGACCCATTTTTTTTCTTAGCTTAAGTAAAAGTTTTGAAGATGCTTGATAACTTTCTCCTTGTCTGATTTTGCAGTAGAATTGTCTCTTTCTCATTGCTATGTTATGTACTTTCTGCAACTTTTTAAGCTGAGAAGGTGTTAGTTTTTGTGCAGGCATTTTACATACCATTGTCTTTCATCGTGCGCTTGGTCTTATCCGTCCTAAAGATATCGACTTGGAGCTTTTCGAGATCACTTACGTAAGACTTTGGTTTTCTTTCTCCCTCTCTATGGTTTTGTTATGCCTCTACAGAAGAGATAGGTTACGAGTTTAACTTATGTTTCTGCTTTCTGTTACAAACTCTTTTGAGATTGATGTCCCCCAAAATGGTGTTTGATTTTTGATATTGGTTTGTGTTTTATCCTTATCCCCCATATGTTACAGGTACAATGCGGCGAGATAGAAGTCGAAAAGAAAATTGATGAGAAGATTGAACAGTTCATAAGCTGGATCGACAAACATCCTAACAAGAAAAGTCAGGTATATAGATGCAGATAGAAAAATGCTTTCGTTTCCCTTTTACTGTAAGTGTCGTAACCATAGACTTCCATTCTATTACTTATACATCATATTATACCTGCTCAAGCAAGGTTTGATTCTTTTTGCAGCATATAGAGTAGTGTAGCTTATCATATATTCTTTGTGTTTGTATATTCCTTTTCACTGTCTCCATCCTTTTGTGGCTTTTATTGATCTTTTTGTGTGTGTGTGTGTCATTGCCAAGATATGTCTATCGTTTTATGAAGTCAAAAGCAAGCAGCCGTCTTGGTTCACTAACAAAATCGAGCGGTTGTACTGGGAACAATGGTACATCAATCTGAATGTGCTTCTCCCCACCAAAGCCCCAGTCGGCAAGTCCAACCATTCTAAACTAGTTATAGACCCTGGAGGTAAGATTGGTGAATGTTTTTCTTTCCATAAATCATGCTGTTTTTATGGGCAAGAGCGGGAAGTTATTGTCGTCTTTTAATCCAATGAGCGTAGAGGCGTCTGAGGAGAGAAGTTCCCGTAGGACACAGCTAGAGAAATCCCTTCAAGAAGTCTTGTTCCAAATCATAAAATTCGTGAATGAGAAAAAGGATCACGTTCCTCCCATTAAAGATGGTGTTATCTACTGCCCTTTTGAGATCACTATCCCAAGGTACATCGGTTTCCACTTATTCACACATTTTTACTCGAAGATCATGTAGGAATGAGCTGTTACGACTCTGCTTTGTTTACGTAGTGTGATCATGTAGGAGTGAAGAGTTTTCTTTATCTGTTACTGTCAAAGTGTTTTAATGGAGTGAAAAATTTTCGTTTCAGCTCATCGGACTCAGCCTTTGGGATGGATATGATCAAAAGGATGCTCCACAGTGGTCATCCATCTATGCTCAGCTAAATTCCATTTGACCAATAAACTTATGTACATACACTTTGGCGCGGCCTAACTCTCCAATCAACACTTTCCTACTTGCATTTCCTTTGTAAATATATACATTTGCATCTTCCTTTGATGGATAATCTTTGTGTGTTTTGCTATGGTACTATGGATGCTTCATTGTGTTTGTTCTTTTTGTTCACAAAGTAGCAAACGAAGTAATGTAAGGGAACACATATCACTAAACTAAAATAGTTACTTGATTAGAGAGCTAAAAGCAAACAAAAGTTGATCTGATTTGTACCGCAAGTAACCTAACTAAAACAACGAGACACCACTACTAGAGATTAATCCCTACTAAACTGAAAGTTAGGCTAAAACAAGAAAAGCAGAGGAAGATAGAGAGAAATCGAAACCCTCCGATCGAAGAAGAAGGTGTCTGCGATTGATAGTATCTTTCACGCTAAGTAGTCTCCGGACACGAACCCGACTTTGTTCTCTGGACCATCGAACTGCCACGTAGCGGGTATCGGAGCCACGTGGCTTGTTGTAGCTGTAGCGTCAGTACAAAATGGCCAAACCGTTATGCCTTGTCCAAATCTCACGTCATCAAAATACGACCCTTGACCAAGACCAAGCCCAAACCCACCACCGGGCCCATTTCTGCTCGCTGCGGCGGCGTTGTGGTTGAGCAAAGAGGTGAAACCGCCGTAGAGTGACGAAGCAGTTCCCTTTGCCGCCGTGCTACCGCCGTTGGACAGCTGAGGGAAAAGAACAGGCGTCGCTTGTAACGGAAAGTTCCTAGTTCCGACGGCGGGTGTAGTAGCAGCGGAGGAGGAGGAGGAGGAGGAGCAAGTCCGGGAGCGTTTGGAGCTTTTACGTGAAACGCCACCGACGGGAATATCACGGAGAGTACCTCCTTGAGTCCAGTATCGGCGACAAGACTTGCAGAAATGGCGAGGCTGTGAAAAGTTGTAGTTGTTGTAGTAACAGAACTTCGTGTTGGTTGAGTCACAGCGAGGACATGGAAGCTGCTCTTGCTGATCCGCCGGAATCACCGCCACTGCTCCGCCGTGAGTAGTAGTCTTAGGCATCCGACGAGATTCGCTGAAATCAGAAGGCATGTTTGGAAGAGAGGTAGTGAGATTTAAGCTTTGAGGTGTTAAAGTTTGGAACTTTATGAGAGAAGGAGGTTCCTTTTAAAGAGAGATGGGGAAGGAGAAGAGAGTGAAGCTTTTGGACAGAGTGTGTTGGGATTATTGTCAACATAGAGAGAGAAAAATATATTCTCTCTTTCTTTCTCCTTGACACTTTAATTTTACGTAGGTGGCTCTACTTTCAACGTTTTCTGTTACGAAATTATGGGGAAAAAACCACCACAATTATCTCTATTACATAATTTCTCTTATTGCCTTTATAAAAAATATAAATCTAACCCTATAAATTGCGTGGAAACTTTTTTTTAATTCAGTGATTGGCCAAATCTATATTATTAAAACAGAAGCACAACAACCTTTGTTTACGTGTGATATTACCCATTTTGAACTCTTATATTAATATTAATTATACATCTCTATTATATAGCCTAACAACTTAATTATCTATTTCATTAATTTAGGTAACTAATATAACTAACTAATATTAATGGAATTAACTAAACTAATTATTCTTTCATCTTTTACACATTTCTAGAAAAATAATATTTAAAATTAAGTTTACTAATTAACAATTACAAAAAATGACATTTTTGAAGTTATTAAATATGTAAATGTTTTTAAAACTAAACCGAAAATTGAAATGGGTAATTCCTTGGGTCATAGGTTGATTTCAACCATTTCCATTAGCATTTGTTAAAGATGTTATTGATTAGTTAACCTAATTATTATTCAAAGATGATTAATGTGACAACGCACAAAAAAAAAAATGAAAATCTAAACGATAACAATAACCTTATCGATTCTAACTAACTATGATCTTTTGCCGAACAAGACAAAAGGATCTTAAAGGAGGAGAGAATGAAAATAAAAACATAAAAGAAAATCAATTTGTCTCAAAACGGAAGGAGAGAGAGAGAGAAAGTCATATTAGTTGTAAATTAAGAGGGCTAAAAGGGTCAAAAAGAGAGACAGAAGATAGAAGTAATGTGTAGAGACAGACAGAAGCGAAGGATGTCGGGGAAAGAATGGATAAGGAGGGTAGGAAGCATGCAAAATATATTCACTCTCTTTCACACCAAAAGCAACGAACATTTGAGATAGAAAGAGAGAGAGACATGAGAGAAGTATGTGTGTTTAGTAGAGACGTGTCTACTGGTTCAGAGCCGTCCTTTCTCTGTACCATTTGGTCAAGCTCTGACACTTCTCTCTCTCTCTCTCTCTCTTTATCCCATTCTCTTTTTGTCTTTTTCCTCTCTGTCTCTGAGTCCCTCTCTGTCTCTTTTGAAGGTGAAAGGGTGTTTTCGTCATTTTCAATAGATGGGCTATGTTTTATTTATTTCGTATTTTTAATGGGCCTGAAGTTTTAAATCATGCGTGTTGATTAGCCCATGACCTTAGATTTGGGATTTTGTATTTAGAGATGTGAATTATATCAATAGGTTGGACTAGGGGCGGACGTTGCCTCGTTGGGACACTAGTTCTGATTCGATTCGAGTTTATTTGGGTTTTGAATCTAGATGTTCAAGATACATTCGGATATTTCTATTTTCGGTTTGGGTTTGGTTCGGATCCTTGCGGGTTTGGTTCGGCTTCAGATACCCATTTAAATTATATAAAAAATTTTAAAATCCAAATATATCTTAAAACCTCAAAATTTCAAAAACAAAATAATATGAACATATAAATTTAAACAATGCATGACCAAATAATTACAATTAATATGAAAATCGTTTTGGTTCGGCTATTTGGATGAAAAATCGATAGGTTTTCTAAATATTTTCGGTATTTGTTACTAATTTTTGGATATTTTTATATATTTTCGGTACTTTTAGATAATTTGTATATTGTTTTTCGGTTGTTTTGGATATATTTGGATATTAAATCTAGAATAATTAATATATTAAAATTTATTATTATAGTTCAGGTATTTTCGGGTATCCGAAATATTTCGGTTCGGGTCGGTTTCGGGTTCAGTTCGGATCGGGTTCAGGTTCGATTCTTCGGATATCGAAGTTTAGGATCCATTCAGGTAATTTATCGGTTTCGATCCGGGTACTTTGCCCACCCCTAGGTTAGACATTCGAGTACATCGTTTGGGGTATCTATAAATTTTCGTTTCGGTTCGATTCAGGTAAATTGAGTTTAGTTAGCTTCATGTCATGTATTCAGGTAAGAATATTTCGGGGTTTTTTAGATTTTTCGGGTATTTTTTAATTTTCATATCAATTAAGATACTCATTTGGAATACTTTCTCAAATATTTGGAGATCTTGTGATGCTTATTTGGATTCTGGGTTCAGTTTTTTTGAATTTTTATACGAGTATTACTCAAAAATATATGTACTTGAGGTTAAGATCTGTTTAGATATTTTTTAATTCACGATCGAATTATGTTCTGATATTTCAATTAGAATTCGAGTTTCAACTAAACGGTCTAGCCCTAGTTACATAAACAAAATTCATCATACAAATATTGCGTTTTTCCATTTCTAACTAGTATCTCTTTCTATAACATGGTACATTACTTACTAGTTGTATCATGTATGGAGACAATTAGTTATGGCCATTTTATTTTATGATTAGGAGGTTCGGAGTTCATTGACCTTTATTTCTTTCATGACGATGTCAAATTAGGTAAAATACTTGTTTTTGACGAGCAAGAGCTTATACTACTAGATAAATACTTCGTTGGTAGTTATGACTCATTTTAAAAGAAAACAATGCATCGTTTAGCTAAATAATCCTTTATCTTTTTTTGCTATTAGTAAGCGTGCTCTAACTCACACTCAACAACTAATTCAAAAGTTGATGATTGTCACAACACTTATATATTGGTTAACTACTCTTTTAAATTATTGATGTGTCATTTTGGATAAACGTTTTTCACGCTTAGGTGGACATTTCAAGCATGAAGTTTTTGTGAATAGTCAAAAAGTGCGTTTGTAATCTAGGTTATCATTGGATCTTAAACGAAATAATTGCTCTGTTACCATATTAATAAGTGTTGATCTATTGGATACGTCAAAATTAGCTCAAAATTAACAACTAACTCAAGAGTTGAGGATTGTTACAATATTTATATATTGGTTCATTGCTCTTTTAAATTATTGACGTGACATTTTTGATAAACATTTTTCACGTTTAAGTCTGGACATTTGAAGCATGAAATTTTTGTGGATAACCAAAAAATGCGCTTATAATCTAATATATCATTGGAATTTAAACAAAATAATTGCTCTGATACCATATTAATAAGTGTCGTTCTAAAGACGTTTAGCTCAAGATAGATAATTGCCACGACACTTATTTATGCGAGGCTTTTGGTATTGGCTTATTCCAACCTCCTTTTTTATAATATAAGCGTGTATAGGTAATAGGCGGGATGTAATTGTGTTGAAATGATCTGCAATCTGACATGACATAGTAAAGAAAATATATACAATGATCGTCCTTTATTATAAGGGGGGCCCTAAAAATAAGGCTTTTATGTTGTGTTTGTGCATGTTTCACCAAACATCCCATTATGAAAAATATTCAAAGCTGAAAACAACTTTATTGATGCATGGTCGTGTATCTAAACCACGAACACTGTCCCATTTCGAAAGTGAAAACTTGGTCATCATCATAATAGTAAGTCAAAATAAATAAACGTGAAACAAGGATTACGAGTAAAACAAAAAAGAAACAATGATACCAAAAACGCTATATCGAACAAAATTTTAAGAAACAAATATTAACAAAATTAATGATCTAGAGGTTTATCAATGAGGTTTCAAAGTTGTTGGATCAAATATAGAAGAGTGAACGGGACCATTTACAAGGGAACTATATATATATAGATGAATGAAGTCCAAATCTATTAAACCTACTTGTTATTTTCCATTAGCTTTTTTTTTTTTTGTCAACCTGTAAGTTATAATTTTCCATTAGCTTTTAATTCGAAATTAGTTGATAAGTTCGTTTGAAAAGAAAATTCTTCTATCTATGTATTTTGATAGGCATGACTAGAATCAACATGACCAGTTTTCGATTGGATCAGGTTAGGTAATGTGGTTTGCATTGGATACCATATTAAATTTACGAACTACTAATTCAAAGAAAGTGGTAATGATTTTTTTTGTGCACAGAAAATGGTAATGAATAAAAAGAAAATGTGCCATTGATTAATGACCGGTTTGTTAAGGGAGTTGGTAATTAGGTCCAATATTCATAAGTCATCTATTAATTAAGAAATTAGTCATCAGCAAAAAAAGGTCTTTATATTTTTGTATTTATGACGATTTTGCCCCTCTGATCTACATAGATCGTCTGCAACAAATAGTCTGTCTATTTGTTGCATAGCATAAGTTTTTTTCTTTTCAATTTTTTTTAAATTACTCCTTCCTAAAATTTTGTCTTGCGATACTTTTAACATTACCAAATAAAGTCGTGAATCCCAATTACGTTTTTACTCATTGATGTTTGGTTATTTGTGAAATTCATAAACACGCGAAAATAGACAGACTATTTAAAAATAGTTTAAAAATAGTATGGTGTCATACTGTTTATACTATCTCAAATAGTAATTCTATTTATTGTTTAGTTAAAACATATTTTTTACCTTTTTAGTTGATTATATGTTTTAGAAATTGTTGGATTAGTTTAAGTTTCGCATTCATTTACTTATATAGTAATCACTTTCAAATTTTAACTCATTTGTGTACGCTTGTATGAAAGTTAATTTTTTGAAATACATAGACGAACTATGTAAAAATAGATTGTATACCCAGATGTTATAATAATTTCCGTCTATTTGCAAAATATATATTCATTCGAAAAATTCAAAATACGTTAAATAGAAAAAAAGTCTACTTTTTCATGTATTTACAATTTCGTTTCAATATATATATATATATAGCCATTTGAAGTTTAAAAAGGTAAAGGGACAAAAATGACAAATTACAATTAAAATTTATTTAATTTTTAAATGGAAAAATACATATAGCTATATTCTTAACTAATCATACCCGACCTATTATTCCACAAGTTACCGAAAGGAGTTTTGGATATTTCTTAAATCAACATGCTACTAATTTATCTTTAAATATTTCCATTACAACAACTACATCAAATCCAAATACTTTCTTGTGGTAAATTTGTTTTTAGCATCTTCTTAAAGGATCTAGAATAATGGTGATAGGAAGCTCTTGAATTCAAGCATATTCTTACCTTTGATCATATATATATATATATAAGAACTTGCAAACTGGACTAGTACAATTATTAATCTAACTTTACTATCACTAATAAATTTTTCATGCTAGAAACGACTCTTTATTACTACAGTTTCAACCGGAGATAAAACACTACAAGAGCAAATGTGCCATTTAAACATAGAAAATAATCAATGGTTTTTGATCCCACAAATCGGTTTTCTTTTGCTTCAAAGTTGAAGAATTTTAATCCTTAAATGCAGTTTTTCATATTTTAATATTTTTTATATATCTCATCATTTGAACATCTGAATTGATTGTCTTGTTAGAAATGTAAGATTAAAAGATTGTTTATTTGGTTAATTTGCTAAATGCAAATACAAAATGTTATTTAAAAATCTGGAAATGCCAAAAAAATAAGAAGAGAATTTTAACCAAAATCTCCATTTGAAAAAATGGTAAAATAATAAACTCACATTGTAGAGGATGAGAGCATGAAATATCAAATTTTTTTTGTTATATCTTCACATTATTCTTGTTTTTTCATCTAAGCATATCGATTATCGATCAATGCTTTTTAAAAAATTACTATTTTATTAAACGCTTAACTAAATGAGATTCACTGAAGGAAAAAATGAAAAAATGTTTTGAAATATATCACTTTTCTACTCATGAAACTGGGTACGACGTGCGTTTCCACTTTCATTGTTTTTATTCCACGATCGAAGAAGTGATTGGCGAACGTCACATTCCCATATGTCGTTGTGTTCTTTTTATTTGTCTCTATGCATGTGTTTATTACTATGCACACAATGAATATGAAATGGAAAAAAAATCGTTAGTTAGAAAAATCATATAACCTAAAATAAAATTAGTAAAATAGGAACGTCCAGAATTTTTTGGCCCATGAAAAAGCCACTTGAGGAAAAAGTTTGAGTAGCCAAAGCGAAACCATTTATTCAAAGTTTTTGATAGATAGTTGACTAATCATTGCACAAGTAAGCATTTTTGGATTTGATACCATTTTGCTATGTTTCTTTAACAATTCGAATACATGGTTGTCTCTTTGCCTCCATTTTTATTCCACTACTTGATTTTATTCACGTTTCAGATTTTACAATAAATATATAAGTCTTCCTAAAGTTTTTTTTTTATCACAATGTCTTCATAATGTTTAAATCATCAATTATAAAAAATTGTGCACAAGCTGTCCATAAAACATAATAATTACTGATTGCAATTCTGAAAATATTAGATTTATTGTAATGTGAAAATAGCAAATTGTGCACGAGATGGTTATGATTTTGGTAACTATATAGCCTAAAAAATCACAAACATTGAATTTACAGCAATATGCTACTCCTATTTTTTTTTCCTTTCTCTTTTAATTTTTGGTGTGTGGATCCACATATCATAGTTATAGATATTAAATTACCCAATTGTTGAGTCCCCACATCACCTACTAATATTTAATTTAAATTCATATAAATACTTACATTTATTTAAGGATCACATTTTTTGCCACTTTTAAGAGCTAATGTACCGTTATAACTATAACAATAAATTCGTGGGTTGGATCATAAATTTAGATATTTGTCATTACTTGTTCAAACCCTTTCCGGAGAGAAAGATTTGTGACACAAACGAAATAGGTAGGTTTCGGTTGGTAACATATTCTAGAAAAATACCAAAGAAAAATGTCTCGTTCTTTTCAATTTTTCGATTATTTGATCATTTAAAAGTAATTTTTTACTAAAATTTAAAGATTTTGTAGCCATCTTTTTCCTCTTCTTTTCTCTTATATTGAAGAACTATAGAAGAAATATATTCATCAATAAATTTGTTGAGAAATGAATTTTTTTTTCTTGGTTCTTCTTTTAGTTATATTTCATTTTCTCTTTATTCATTTCTATTCATGTTCTTGTTAATTTTTCTACTTTTTTAGTGCTTACCAATTAGAACTTTATGACCATCTCCAACCCACCTCTATATTTATCTCTATATTTTTCTCTAAAATAGATAAACTCTATTATAGAGCAATTCTACCTCTATAATAGAGTTCCTCCATANGTAGATTTGCTCAAATGTATGTCTCTATAATAGAGTTCCTCTATTTTTAGGGAAAAATATAGACGAATGCTACTTTTGCCTCTATATTTAGAGACAAAAGTAGCATTCCTCTATATTTTTCCCTAAAAATAGAGGAACTCTATTATAGAGCAATTCTACCTCTATAATAGAGTTCCTCCATATAAGAGGAAAATATAAAAACATACATTGGAGATGCTATTAGTTAGAGTTCTTTTCAGAAGAATAAAAACACTTACATATCAAACCCAACTAGTTCAAAGAAAATAATATCCCAACTGTTAATTTTTAGTTAAATATGTCTTCTTTTATTTTTTAAAATTTTTTTTTGTATCATACAGTTTAGATATCTTCTTTGTAGTAAAAAAACAGCTAAAAATTCTTTTGACAGCAATAAACAGCGAAGTTAAATCCAATTATTCAAGACAAAGACGAGAGTGCAACATATATCTTTTCCACATATTATTTAATTTATAAATTAAGTTTATAACCGACGTTTGAGAAAAAATTATACAGTATTATGAAATTCCTCTATATGAAGAGCAAAAGAAGTTTTTAAATTTATCACTTCATTCAAACAAAATAACAGAAAAAGCTCTGTTAACTAGTTAACAATAAATTAAAAAGTTATCAAAAATCAATAAATTAAAGGGCAATTCTCAAATATAGCACACTTTCTCATTTTTTGGACACATTTAGCATGTGACTTTGGGTTTTCCACGTGCAGCATTTTTAAAATGTTAGAATGACCATTTTACCCCTAACCATTTTTAAAATATGGCTTAGGGTTCTCATTTTTCCTACCCCTAAACACTAAACCCTAAACACTAAACCCTAAACTCTAAATCCTAAACCCTAAATCATAAACTCTAAACCCTAAACCCAAAATTAGACAGGGGCATTTTCGGTATATCGTGTGTTAAATATGCTATGGTTGGAAATTTTGGGTTTGTATGCTACATGTGGTAAAAAAACACAAAAGTGTGCTATCTAAGGGAATTTCTCTAAATTAAAAAACTCATATATTTTTATATCAGTTAGAATCTCTTCTAGTTATTTATATGACATATTTCTAATAGAGAAAATTCTAAAAAATAGAACACTTCCAACTGCAAATGTTTCAATAGGATTTTAGTTCATTTTTTGTCACATTAGAAAAATAATTAAGGGAATCCCGAAAATGCCCCTAAATTAATCTTATATGTATTTTTAAAAAAAAAATTAAATAAAATTGTCTCTTTTATTTAAAACGAAGAATTAGTAAAAAAAGAAAAAATAGAAACAAGAGATATCGTAAAAGAGAGAAGAGAGATTAGAACAAAAAAAAATTCATCTTCTTCTCCACTACTCCCTTGCTTGCTGTTACTCCTTTCGTCTTCTTCCTCTTTCGCAGAAACTGCCATTGTGTGTGAGTTAACACTCTCTTCTCTCTTTCCTTTTTCCGATTTGTGAGCTTCTTTACTCTCTTTTACTCACTGATTTGTGCATTGGCTTACACATTGGATCTCTTTTTCCGGTAGATTTCCCGATCTGTGGGCATTTATTTGTTTTGCTTTTACATTATTATTCATCTTCATTGTTCAAACGCTGAGATGTGTTGATGGTTTTGTAATTGCAGAGAGAGAGAGAAAGAAGAAAAGCCATGGCGGGTGGTGGACCATGGCGATTTTTAGAAAACCACATAAATTATCCGATAATTAAATTAAGAAAACTTTCTATTTTCTCAATTTTTAGGTGGAATTTATGTACTAAGAAAGGTAGAAAATTTATTTTCTCGATGCCTAACGGGTAGAAAATCTATTCTGCATAAGACGTCACATTTTGTAATAGGCAGAATATGTATAAAAATACAAGGTAGGACAAAGAGTTACAGATAGAATACATTCTAGCCGAAGGTAAACCAACGATATATGGCTAGAACAAAGTCAAATGTATTCTACCAAACCCAAAACATAGAAGGAAAATTAGATTACGTGATATACCAATGGTAGATTACGTGATATACCAATGATAGATCACAATATATTATTAAGAATACGAATTCTAAGACAAGTAGATGACTAGAATACGTATTCAGTGCTCAACTAGTATATTAAATTAAAAATTATTCAATTATTTATTTTTCATAAAAAATACATATGTAGTCTTACTTTACTTTCTAATAGTTTTCATATTTTTCACAACTTTTTAAAATTTATTTACTATTTTTTCATGACATAGGGAAAATGACCAAAAATTTGGAAAATCCTATTTGGACAAAAAGTTCAAAGTGTCTCATTTTGCCAAATTTCCCTTTCTAATATGATACTAGGCCTCGACATTTTCACTCGAAATTCGGATGTACGACCCGAACTAACCCGAAAAGCCCGGTACCGAACCAAACTAGAATTTGTAAACTATCCGAACGGGTCTTGAAATTCTATATCCGAAAAATCTAAACCGACCTTGAACCGATAACTAAATAAACCTAAAAGTACTCGAAATTAATTATAGATTTGATAATATTAGCAGTTATATCCACGTTTTAAATAATTTAGAAATCTAAATTTATAATTGTGAATCCATATTATCGGTAATTTTTACTGATTTTTGAATATTTTCGAGTAATACAAATAAAAAATAACCAATTTTGAACCGAATCTGAATTTTATTTCGAATAGTCTTGAGTAAAAAATTAAGTTTCGAGTATTTTTTAGGATTCGGACGTGATCTGAACCAAACCTAAATTTTTGGAACCGAACATAAATCCGACTGGAATTGTTAAATTACTCGAATGGTTCTACTATCTAAATTTGAAATACCCGAAATCAGAAATACCCGACCCGAATTCGTCTCGAACACCCGAACGCCTATCCTATGGCATATTATTAACAAGCTGCTAAAGATTTATCGGTTTAAATATTTGTGAGTTTAATTAAAAGAAAAATGGAGAAAATACTGTAAAGAAAAAGAGAAAAAGAAGGAAGCTTTCATGCATGGGTCCCAGAATTACCAATCACCAAAAGATATCAAAAAATTGAATTAATAATTTCAAATAATCACAAATATGTTGCGTGGATTGATATGATTTAGATAATAGTAAAATAATGATATTTGGAATTGGAACAGCAAGTAACAGCAAAGATTTAAGCATTTGATTGATATAAGAAAAAGAAAAAAAAGTCAAATGGCATTTTAGTAACTATATTCGTTTAAAGATTATCAAACAAGAGAGAACAGAGAGGTATTATACAAAACAAACGCTCAAAGTTTTCTCAGTGTTGTTTAGTTTGATGTAAAAATAAAGACTTTAACGTTTCTCTTGAAGAAGAGCACAAGATTGGTCATACCAAAGAACAAGAAGCTTCTCTTGTTGTGTCTCAGATACTATTTAATTTTTTATTTTTCCTCCATTAGATGGATCTGTTCTTCTGGTTTTAGGGATTTGCGTCTCTTCTCTTTTGACTCTTTTTGTTTTTCTCGTTGTGTCTCTCTGTTTAAGATGGGACAAAAGGTTTTGACTTTTTGATCCTCTCTCTCGTTGTGTCTCTCTTTTGATTCAAGGTCTTTCTCTTGTTCAATTTTGATTTTTTAGCTTCTGGGTTCTGTTTCTTATTGTCTGAGGTTTCTAAATTTGGGAGCTTTTCTGGGTTTTCCCCATTTGATTTCTGAAAATCTAAATTAGGGTTTCAGAGAAATTTGTTTCCGTGTCTGATTAGGTTTTCAATTTAGGGATTTGATGCATATCTCACTTTGGAAGCCGATTTATCACTGTGCTGCTGCTTTAGTACTTGACAAGAAGAGTAGTAGCAGCAGCAAGAATCGAGATGTTTCCGAGTCAACAAGCGCCGTGACTCAGCGGAAACTCCATGAATCCAAGCTCAGAGAAGCTCTTGAAGAAGCATCCGAAGATGGGTTACTCGTTAAATCTCAAGACATCGAAGAAGAAGATGGGCCTCAAGATCAGAGCCTTGGACGGTCAAGATCACTCGCTAGACTCAACGCTCAACGCGAGTTCTTGCGTGCTACATCACTCGCAGCTCAAAGAGCTTTTGAATCTGAAGAAGCTTTGCCTGAGCTTGAAGAAGCCTTGAACATGTTTCTAACGATGTATCCTAAATACAAATCTTCTGAGAAAGTCGATGCGTTGAGAAACGATGAGTATTTTCACTTATCACTGCCTAAGGTATGTCTTGACTATTGTGGATTTGGGTTGTTCTCGTATCTTCAGACAGTTCATTACTGGGACACTTGCACTTTTAGTTTGTCGGAGATTAGTGCGAATCTAAGTAATCATGCTTTATACGGTGGTGCTGAGAAAGGATCCATTGAACATGATATCAAGATTAGGATAATGGATTACTTGAACATCCCTGAGAATGAGTATGGTCTTGTGTTCACTGTTAGTAGAGGCTCTGCTTTTAAGTTGCTTGCGGAGTCTTATCCATTTCACACGAACAAGAAGCTTCTGACTATGTTTGATCACGAGAGCCAATCGGTTAGTTGGATGGGTCAGTGTGCAAAGGAGAAAGGTGCCAAGGTTGGTAGCGCCTGGTTTAAATGGCCTACGCTTAGGCTGTGTTCGATGGATCTTAAGAAGGAGATTTTGAGTAAGAAGAAGAGGAAGAAGGATTCAGCGACCGGTTTGTTTGTGTTTCCGGTCCAATCAAGGGTCTCGGGATCTAAGTACTCTTACCAGTGGATGGCATTGGCTCAGCAAAACAATTGGCATGTCTTGCTTGATGCTGGAGCTTTGGGTCCTAAAGACATGGACTCATTGGGGTTGTCTTTGTTCCGACCGGATTTCATCATAACTTCGTTTTACCGTGTGTTTGGGTATGATCCAACTGGGTTTGGTTGTCTTTTGATTAAAAAATCCGTGATTAGCTGCTTGCAGAGTCAATCCGGGAAAACGAGTTCAGGAATAGTGAAGATAACACCAGAGTATCCTCTGTATCTAAGTGACTCCATGGATGGTTTGGAAGGTTTGACCGGGATTGGAGGTAATGATATCGCCATTAACGGGGATAATAAATTGGGAACTCAATTACCCGCGTTTTCTGGTGCTTATACTTCGGCTCAAGTACAAGATGTCTTTGAGGCAGATATGGATCATGAAATTGGTTTTGATAGAGATGGAACAAGCACTGTGTTTGAGGAAGCCGAAAGTATGTCAGTGGGTGAATTGATTAAGAGTCCGGTTTTCAGCGAAGATGAGTCAACGGATAGCTCGCTCTGGATTGATTTGGGTCAGAGTCCAGCTGGTTCCGATAATGCAGGTCCTATGAACAAGCAAAAGAGCCCCTTACTCATTCCACAGAACCACAAACGAAGAATCTCGCCTAAACCAGTTCCACAGGCTAATAATGGCAGTAATGGTGGGAGTCATGTTCTCTCCTTCGATGCTGCTGTTTTGTCAGTATCGCATGAAGTGGGCGAAGAAGTGTCTAAAGGAGAAAAATCCGAAACAAATCAGATAGACACAAGTCGTCGGTTGCATGTTAATGAGATTGAAGAAGAAGGAGCGAGCAGTAGGCTAAATGCTGATGCAACGGGAAATGGTTCAACCTGTGGAATCAAAGAGAGTGCGATAAGAAGAGAAACCGAAGGCGAATTCAGGCTGTTAGGAAGAAGGGAGAAGAGTCAGTATAACGGTGGGAGACTTCTTGCGGGTGAAGATGAACAACCCAGTAAACGAAGAGTATCGTTTAGATCAGTAGATCACGGAGAAGCATCCGTGATCAGCCTTGGTGACGAAGAAGATGAAGATGGAAGCAACGGAGTAGAATGGGAAGATGACCAGAGAGAACCCGAGATTGTTTGCAGACACATTGATCACGTCAACATGTTAGGTCTCAACAAAACCACATCGAGACTCCGGTACCTCATAAACTGGCTTGTGACCTCTCTGCTCCAATTAAGGCTGCCTATATCAGATTCAGACGCAGCAGAGCAAAAGAATCTTGTTCAAATCTACGGTCCAAAGATCAAATACGAACGCGGGTCATCGTTGGCATTCAATGTGAGGGATTTGAAGAGTGGAATGGTTCATCCTGAGATAGTGCAGAAACTAGCTGAAAGAGAAGGGATATCTCTAGGGATTGGTTACCTCAGCCACATCAAGATCATCGATAGTCGAAGCGAAGGTTCAAGTTCTTGGAAACCGGTGGATCGAGACGGAAGGAACAATGGGTTCATAAAAGTTGAGGTAGTGACAGCTTCTCTTGGGTTCTTGACAAACTTTGAAGATGTTTACAGATTATGGAGTTTCGTGGCGAAGTTCTTGAGCCCTGGTTTTGCTAAACAGGGGACACTCCCAACAGTTATGGAAGAAGATGATTCTACAGAAACTTGAAAAAACAAAGAACAATGGATACATTCTTTTTTTTTTCTTTTTCTTACACTTCCTTTTACTGTACTTATCTGAGAACATTCTTAATGTATGATTTTGGGAAGTTATGTGAGCAGAGATGATAGATATTGCAGCATTTTGTAACTTTTCCTCTTTTTTTCTTTCAGTGTTTTGTGTCACAAAATTTCATTGATTCATATCCAAAATTTGGAACCAGAATAAATATTTATCTTTCTAATATACAGTTCTTTGCATGAGAGGCTATTTAATTTATTTTTCAGTGGTGAAATGTTTGGTTGGATCGATAACGTCCGATCCATAACCAAATAGTTATACTAAGAGACGCCAAATAAATTCGGGTTTATTAGGTAAGAGAGAATAAAATGATTTTTGAATGGGGTTAAAATGTAAGAATCAGAAGTTAAGGGGCTACAAGCATAAATAATAATAAACTACGGCTATACACATAAATAATAATAAAATACGGGAGATTAAAAGCAAAATCTAGAAACTGATCTGAAACCTTGTCAGAGACTTTGTAGATCGTCTCGTCTTTTTATATAATCAGATCCTCTGTTTCTCAGATATACTCTTGATTCTTTACCCTCTGCTTTAGTTTAATCAACAACTAATCTCGAAGAAGAAGAAAATAAGATAATGGTTAAAACTCGTAAAGACTTAGAATTTTTCAAGGTGTTTCTTCCTGAATTTAGTACTCACGAACTGGTATTGTTTCTCTCTCTCTATCGTCACTTTCATCAAAACTAAATTTCACATCTTTTCTTGATTTTTGTGAAGGTGATTCCTCCATCGTTCATCGACATTATAGAGAAACCATTACCTAACAAAGCGTTATTACTCGATGAGATCGGACGTAAATGGAGCGTGGAGACAAGAACAGAAGACACAGAAGAAAGGTTTCGTGTTCTGTTTAAAAAAGGTTGGGATGTTTTCGCCGAAGATCAGTCTCTTGAATTCGGAGACTTTCTCGTGTTTAGCTACGACGGAGATTCGAGATTCTCCGTTACTATCTTCGCTAAAGACGGTTGTAGGAAAGATCTCGCCGTCGACAGATCTAGGGTTTCGATTGAGAAAGAAACGGTTGTTAAACCGGTGGATGTTTGTAGTAAACCGGAACGTCGGAGAGATTGTGGCAAGAGGGTTACTCTGAACCGGAAATTCGTTTCGGTTAAGGAAGAGCCTAGTTTTCTGGTTCACGATGGACCGGAGAATGTTTCGGTTATTGAAACCGAACCGGAACATCGGGTTGATAATTCTCGGAGTAAAGTAAACCGGGAAAGAGGTAATTTAAAGTAAACCGGGTTGGTTTTGTACTTTGATTATCTCTAATCATATGATCTGAATCTCATATAAATATGTTACACAGATCCTTGTGGCATGTCATGGGTTCCTGAGAAGAGACACAAAGGATTTAAAGAACCGGTTAGTATTAAACCGGATAATCCGCATTTTGTAAGGAATATAACACAAGGTTCACTTCGTAAACTGGTTAGTAAGTTGAATGTTATTATATGAAAATATTTGTCTTCTTGATGTTACATAAACCCAATAATCAAATCCTCTTATGTGTGTTTGCTAGGAGATACCATCGACATTTCTGAAATCGAATGGGATCGAAATGGAGGAAGATATCGAGCTTTGTGATGAAAAGGGAAAGAGATGGCCATTGAAGATTGTGAATGATGAACATCGAGGACATCATCGAGGACTCATTTTCTCACATGATTCATGGTTGTGTTTCTGTGAAAGGCATAAGTTGAGGAAGCCTCATAAGTGTTTGTTTGAGTTTATTGTCCGAAGTAATGGGAGATGCAAAGAGATTCGAGTTTGTATTTTCCGTGGGAAATTGCTTACTTCTGTTACTAAAAGTGGATACCAAGTTGTTGCTATGTAAGGGCATGCTTAGGAAATTTTAAATTAATAAAAAATATTGCGTAGGTAATTTTATAACAATAAAAAATGCTAAGAACTCCTAATGGATTTTTAGTATTTTTTCAGTTCTTGAAATTTTAAACGGATCCGAAACCCGAAAAATCATAAAAAATCGAAAAAAGAAAAAAAAAAAGCCGAAAAAATCGAACCGAAAACGTTCCAAAAATGAAGTAGTTCTGATCCTTAAAAAAAACACTAAAAAACTCGTAAGAGTCGGTTTTTAATTAAGAGCTTTAAGAGCCGACTCTTACGCAATTTAATTTAATTTTTTTAATTAAAAAAGTGTTAAGAAACCCTCTTAAAAACCTCGAATGAACATGGCCTAAGTTCAAAAAGTATACAAATTCAATGTTATGTTCTGTTCTTTTTTTTTCAAATCTTTTGTGTTACTATTATCTTCTTGTATAAAAATTTAGATTCGATGTAACTAGTAATAATACGAATGGTAGAATTAAGTTATTGAACAAGAGATAAAATTTTGAAAAAGAGGCGCCAAGAGTAAGGATGATTTTTAGCTAATAGTGGAGACATTCCTCTTTCTCATATCCCAACCTTTGGATGCTTTTGTAAATACTAAGAACAATAAAAACACTACAAAATGTGTGTTTCTCAAAATACTAAATGTGTGCTAATACATCTAGTTTTAATCGAGCATGGTTATAGTATATAGTATGGGTGTGATTGGTAAACTTGGAAGTAAAGAAAGTTAGAGTAATATGAAATAAATGAAAGGGAGACAAAAATAAAATGCTAGAGTAAAAGAGAGTAATAAGATAAATAAAAAATATATTTTTTTTTTTATTAAAGGGTTTTCTTTCATTAAAAAAATGGATACGAGAGTTCAAAAAACAA